>LOEQ01006797.1:6285-17743 GCA_001685075.1 Bramus lutescens | reverse complement strand
GCACCAGACTTCATTACAGATGGTTGTGAGCCACCATGTGGTTGCTGGGAATTGGATTCAGGACCTTTGGAAGACCAGGTATCAAATAGTTTTCTTGATAATATAGATTCAATTCAGTAAACAATCTCAGGTGCCTATTGTGTAGCCCCTACTAGGCTAGTGACCTTAGTCAGTTAACTATCATGCTTAAACACAGAGTTGATGATTATAGAGTCTTCATCCTGAAGATGTCACTTTTAGGCAAAATTGTACTTTTCTCTTCTGTAACTGGTGTTAGAAGAAAACTGCACTACCTTATGATCACTGGAGCTTCAGATTTGAAAGTTCCTTTTAATAACACAAGTCCCAAACTGAAAAATAAGCAGCACTTCATGCAGACTGAAACATAATTTCTATAAAAAACCCCAGAAATTTGGACTGCATAGTATCATCACATATTAAGCTAAATCACACTATTTTTTTTATATAGAAAACCTAGATCTTCTCCATATGTATGGCAATGGGGATATCTCTGACCCATCTTCAGAAGGAAAAGCACCTTGAATCATTTTGTCACTAGGGCTAATACAGCTACACTGGAAAACTATATTTTCAGCAAGTTCCTGGATAATGTCACAAAACCAATAATCATAATAGCAATCACAGCAGTAGTGATAATTTTGTTGAATACTTTCCAATGTCTCAAGCATCACAATTGACAGTTCTAATGCACGGTCTTACTCATTTCTCAAAATACGGCATGGGGTAAGTGTTAATAATCTGATTTTACAACAGGACACTTCAGGCACAAAAGCCCAATAACTTGTCCACGATGATTGGCAGCAGGATAGTAAGAGAAAGGTCAGATTCTCCAAAGTGTGCCTCTCATGTGTTTTACGTGGAAGTAATGACAGATATTCCAAATTTTATCAAGGCTATCTTTTGGCTGATGGAGCTATACTATTGGGTTTGTGACCCACTTGGTCTATATGCTCAAACTTGAAGATAGCTAACAAGTCAAAGTCTGAGATGTTGTTATTCATACCACTTGTCAATTAAAATGCTTCCTTCTGAGAAGGTGTGACTAGCTAGCCAAATCTTAGAATATAATACATGCTTTAAAAAGTGCCTGAAGTGAGGCTGAGCGATAGCTTGGGCTAAGAGCTTGTAATGTTCTTGCAAAGGCCCCAGTACTGGGGACCATTTCCTATTACCCACATGGCCACTCACAACCATCAGTAAATCCAGTTCCAGTTATCTGAGCTCTCTTCTGACGTCTCTAGGCTTCAGGCACATGCACATGGTACACACACACACACTCAGGCAAAACACTCATACAAACAGAATGAGGAAAGTGAAAAAGTACCCAAAGAATGTTACAAATGGCATCTTTATTGGATTATTTGTTCTTTTGACGACCAATCAGGCCACAAGGACATGTGCTCAACTATGTTCATAGCAGCACTATTTGTAATAGCCAGAACCTGGAAACAACCTAAATGCCCCTCGACTGAAGAATGGCTAAGGAAAATGTGGTACATTTACACAATGGAGTACTACAAAGCAGAAAAAATAACGACAGCTTGAATTTTGTAGGAAATATATGGAGCTAGAAAACATCATTTGGAGTGAGGTAACCTAAACCCAAAAGACAAGTATCACATATACTTACTCATAAGTGGTTTTTAAACATAAAATAAAGAAAACCAGCCTACAAATCATAATCCCAGAGAACCTAGACAACAATTAGGACACTAAGAGAAACTTACATAGATCTAATCTACATGGGAAGTAGAAAAAGANCCAGAACCTGGAAACAACCTAAATGCCCCTCGACTGAAGAATGGCTAAGGAAAATGTGGTACATTTACACAATGGAGTACTACAAAGCAGAAAAAATAACGACAGCTTGAATTTTGTAGGAAATATATGGAGCTAGAAAACATCATTTGGAGTGAGGTAACCTAAACCCAAAAGACAAGTATCACATATACTTACTCATAAGTGGTTTTTAAACATAAAATAAAGAAAACCAGCCTACAAATCATAATCCCAGAGAACCTAGACAACAATTAGGACACTAAGAGAAACTTACATAGATCTAATCTACATGGGAAGTAGAAAAAGACAAGATTTCTTGAGTAAATTGAGAGCATGGGGACTTTGGAGGAGGGTTGAAAGGGGAGTGGAGAGGCAGGGAGGGGAGCAGAGAAAAATGTAGAGCTCAATAAAAATCAATACAAAATGGCATCTCTAGGCAGGAAATTAACAGTGCCCCCCCACTTCTTTTCCTTCAATATACTTTCCTACTGTTTCAAATATTTTCATTATGGGCACATGACAGTGGTTGAACAAAGGGAAACTTAGAACTTCACTTGCGGAACTTCTTTCATTTTAGTATTATTATTAGGTGACTAAAATTTGCTCTGTTCTCCGATCTTTTCTAGTACTGTGTTTCTTACTTTGTTCCCTGGATGACCTTACAGAGGTCACATAGTATTGTTAATCATCAGTCTCTATTGTAGCTAAGTCCTCCAATATAGACTTGATCTCTTAAAATATGATGCGTCCTGAGCACCTACCAATCAGCTCGATGAAAAACCCAAGGACATATTCTAAGAACCCAGAACTGAAAACAACTGGTTGACTCCCTAATACACAGACTTCCTGCACAGATGTTTCCCACATGGAAGAGTCTCCTGAATCCATGGGACTATTTTGTGTGTGCTTCAGAGAAGAAAAAAATCCCACACTATGACACAATAGAAATCATAGGGAACAGAGAAGGCCGTGTCAAAAAGCACATTTTTTTTCTGTACATATATTCCTTTACATTTTGTTGAGTCATTTTATCCCTTTCTAGTCCAATATAATATAAACCCTTTTTAAGTCAATATTTTATCTTTTTTTTTTTTTTTTGCTGTCATCTCTAGTTCCCAGGAAAGGTCATGGCAGGAAGAAATTTCCAATAAGTATATGTTGAAAAGTAAAAAATAAGAGGCAGTAGTGGAGGTAAAATTCATACCATAGTTTCTGTGTTGTCCAGTAAATAATGAGGAAGGTTCCACAAAACTTCCAGAAAACAAACCACCAATGAAATAGAAACCTCATTCCATTTCTGAGCTGACTGCTTGTGGTAGTTTGAATGTAACTGATCCCCATAATCTTACAGGGAGTGGCATTCTTAGGAGGTGTGGCTTTGTTGGAGGAAGTCCGTCACTGTGAGGGCAGGCTCTGAAGTTTCCTACTACCTTTCTGTTGCCTGCATTATTCTGTTGCCTGAATATGCATTAGTGTTTAGTTCATGTTATAATGAATCCTCGTCAGTTGTGGTTCATACACTATAAAGTTTAAGGTCACAGTTTTAAAACCCTTGTTTTTAAATTCTAATGCACATGACTAACTTAGATAATCCTCTATACTGCAGATGCTCAAGTGCCATGGGCACAGCTTTTGATTTGGAAATTCTAAATTTCTAAAAACTGCCTTAGTGTTCCTGCTACAGGTGGTCATTGTATGGCATTCCAAGGCCTGGCCTCATGGCAATATATAAAGAAATCACTATGTGTTACCCTTTGGAAGTGATGACTAGCCATTGAATGTGACTTAACCATCAAAATTGTGAAAAGACTAGACAGCTTGTTAAAATTTTTGTAAGAAAGAGAGAAGGCAAAGGTGAAAAATGCTAAATTTTAAGGCAGAAATGACTCTTTTTAATAAACCTTTAAAACCTTTAATAAGACTCAAAATCTGTTTAAAGTGAAAGTGGAAATACAATGGCTGCCACAGAGCAGGACTTTATGCACAACTTGGGACAATGACACTGATTCAAGAGGTTTATTTGGTAAAATGTGTCTCAGTGGCTACAACAAAAGTAGTCTGTTTGACTTGTCCTATCAATATATAATCATTTATTTATAGTTAATAGCTTGAAGATCTCCTTTCCTCTTAACTCCTCACAGTCCATAAGAGCTTGGTCTGGTCCACTTGACAGTACTCACATCCCTTCTCCTCCATTCCAGGTCCTTGATCCTCTCACTCTCTTCCTTTTACCTCCTCCCTCACCTCGCCCCCACACATCTTCTTATCCAAAGAGAAGAGATTACTAACCCATCGGCATCTCAAGGAAAAGCTGCGTTTACTTATGAGATGATTTTTTAGGACTTTAACCCATAATTCTTTTCATGGAAGTTTCATGACATCTTAGCACTGTCGTTTCTAAAATTCTGAGTCTATCATTTTACAAAAAAAAAGTGATGAATGAGAGAAGCTCTTTCATTTTGCAGAGGCGGTGAATGCATAACTTGTCACACGTGTTTACTTGACTGCAAAATGACTGAATGTACAGTTCTCCAGTGAGTGGTCTGTGTTCACTTCATGTCAGATTCCACTTTTATACCTATATTGGTTTATCATTTTGCTTTATTTTATCTTTATTACATTCTTATAATTCATGTACTTTGTTTTACTATCTGTCAACCATCTAAATTGCTTAACTAGAACAAGGTATTAAAAATAGCAAAATTAAAATATGTATCTGTGCATGCATGTACATTTGGTATATAAATCATGCACACACAAATCTCTAAATTAAAATTAACTTCCTAAAATTAACAGATTTCTCATATGCTAAAGACTACTCGATGAAAGATTCACCAGGTACATTCATCTGTAGTTCTGCAATTTGCATAGGTATAAAATTAAAATTCTACCAGTAGACGATCTACAGGAACTAGACAATCATTTCTATCACCAGGTCAGTAATTTTGTTGATATGAACATCAACTGTAGGTATTTTAGAGTATTCTGTTTAGTTTTTAGACTAAAAAAGGTCATTGGCACAATCAACATATACAAGTGCATGCTCCTGAAAACCACTGAGAACTTGTAATCTGACTTTGCTTCCCTTTGATAATGAACTACCCAGGCTGGTCTGATTTGAGTACAGTTTAGGTAAGGGAAGTGTTCTGTTTGCAAGTTAGATATCCTATAATTACACTCATCTTGGTCTGTCCTTACATGACGACTATAGAATGTTCAGGATAACACTACAAGTATTATTACATTTAGAACCAAATATGATTTTTGATTCTTTTATTATATTTTGATTTTCAAATCCTTACAGTTGCTAAGGAAATATAGCAGTGCCTTCTAGGAATAATTCCAATTTACACTTGTATTGTTTTCTGTTGCTGTCAACCGCTCTTCCTATAGACAACTCAAACTGATCCATATTCCCACTACAACACAGTTTGGTTACAGTAGTGCTCGAATCTGGCCAATGTATGCTTTCTACAACTTGTCTGCACATAGTTCAGAAGTTAGCAGCTGGATTTCATTTTTGTTCCTATAGTCAACACCTTCTGTTTCTCTAAGTCACTGTGAGTTTCAGCACCAATAACAAACTCAAAACTTGACAAAGTATTCATATTTAGTGGGTTAAATGAAAGAGATCAGATCATCATTAACTTGCCAAAGGATCATATCATTCCATAACACTTTGGCAGTACTACCTTCGTATAATAAAGTAATAACAGTATTTTCTAAAAAAGGGGGGGTAAGGGGGTAGCTAAACACTTACATAAATCAGAGTGCTCGGTATTAAGATCTTGATCAGTACTTTGGCTCAATTTTCAAGCCTTTCCAAGTCCTCATAATGCTGTGATACTTATAACAAAGAAGGCAGATGGCTTGCTCTCTGAACATATGCTTTAAATGCCCTCTTTGCTATTTCAAAATAATGGACAAAATTTGCTCTCTAATACTCACAGGAAACTTTAAGGGAGCTGTCTCATGAAATCTGAGGAAAACTGATCCAGTGGGGATTCATTCAGTCTTTAAAAAAATACAGTTTCTAAACTTTCTTTTGAGCTCTAGCCTATATGCTAAAACAAACTAATCTGCAAGAAACAGGGAATATAGTAAGACTCCTAACTAATACAATGATGTTTGGCAAAAGAAACAGATTAGAAGGCCAAAAAGCATCTGTTTCATTTATTTATACTAGAAAATACTGAGTTTCTGAAAGCTTATGCAGTTGACTATGGTTTAATTTTTGTGCAACTGCTAGATTTATTTTTATTCTTATTCCTATTATTAATATCATGTCTATGTTTTATTGTTAAAGCACTTTGCAATTATTAATTAGTTAATTTAGTCTAAAATATATTTATGCCTTTATTTTAAATCCATGCTACTCGGAGTTAATATAAGCCTAAAATGCTATTTCACCAGCCAATTATTCTCATTTCAAAAACAGTGTGTTGTCGATGACAGCACCTTTTCTAGGTTTTCAAAGAACATGTAATTCATCCTCAGTAGATACACATTTTTGTGGTGCTGTTCACATAGTCTAACTGCACTTAAAAAGAGTCTCTGTTTAATACAGACATTTTATACATGAGCCTTATTTCCATACTTCTATATTTCTATGCATTATGTTTAGTTTTGAAATATTTTAAAGTTGTTTCCTGTATCTTACAGTATCTTCAAAACTCAGGAGTCTCATCAACATCCAGATAAAATACACATGTGCGCGCGCGCGTGCACAAACACACACACACACACACACACACACACACTGACAATATGAACACTTTCATTATTATGGGAGTGCAAAGATTAAATAACTACTTTAAAACTTCATGTTCCTGTAGAAATTTCAACAAGTACCAGCTAGGTTCTAATGTAAAACAGTGTTTATGTTTAAAAATAAATGCAATAGTTATCCCCACATGTGTCTGGGACACTGTTAAGATGCGTCATAATTAACAATGTT
Organism: Bramus lutescens; assembly: GCA_001685075.1. Lineage (NCBI taxonomy): Eukaryota > Metazoa > Chordata > Mammalia > Rodentia > Cricetidae > Bramus > Bramus lutescens. The sequence goes on along the minus strand of LOEQ01006797.1, from coordinate 10,986 downwards.
GAAAATAACAACAGATATTTAGATCCAATCATTATTTGTACAATGACACAAATATCTGAGCAAAAGTGAAACTATTTTGGGGACAAAACATTACCACTTTTTTTTGATAATAAAGACAAACAATTTGAGAAAACACTCTTTCCTTTTCACGATTCTAACTTTCACAATAAATGCAGCACCGAAACTAAATTCTCAACTTAGAAATGTGCTGAGCATGTTCCCATAACGACTCACCCGACTCCCAGCCATGCTCCCCATCTTCTGCTTGGCCTTTCACTTCCCAAGCACACACAATCACACTTACCTGAACAAGTCTCAAACATCAGTCTATGTGGGTTTGTTTAAAATGAACTCTGTACCGATGCATTTTTTCTGTGTTTCTTTGTAACCCTCGGGAATGTTAAGAATTTAGGAAGAGAGCCACAGCTTAAGAGAGCAATTATTTGCCAGTAAATACTCAATTTGCTTGTCCTGTGATTTTTCTTCTAACTTGCATATTCAATAATCTGTCCCTGACTGCGTCATAAGCACAAAAAGTCTTTTCTCTAAAGGAGAACACTTTCGCCAATCAACCTTCAGCCATGCCAGGGCACAGCTCGTCAGGGTGATTTGTTAGCTTTAATTAATAATTCCACATGCTGGCCATTTTCACAAATAACACAGTGAGTCTCCGATGCAGAATGGCTATGATTCAGGCCGATAAAAATACAGTGGAATGGGGGTGGGGCAGAGTGGGAGAATTCAGACGCATAAACACCTCTAATCATACTCTTTCAGTTTACAGTATAGGGACACTGCAGCTGAATTACCATGTTATGGTCACCAATTTGTACTCAGATGGAAGCCATATGTTCTTCTACTTTTATCTGCTGGGCCTCCTGGGTGCCAACACTGTCACTGGGCAGACAACATTTACAAAGGAGGTCTCTTGCCTCGGGATTGCAAAAGTTTACTGCATGGTGAAGTTGAGAAATCAGACATATACAGCACTTCTCGCTCAGCTTGTGTAACAGCCAGGAACACAGAAGTTTGAGTTGTGAGTGTCTTGGTTTCTCTTAGGCTGTATGAGACTGGACATTTCAGTTAGCCCCTACAAATATTCTCAGGTCTAGTCCTCAAAACAGGAAGCAACAATGGGGGATTTGTTCAGGTAGGTCACAGTTATTGACTGTTAACTAATATCCAATATTATATTATGGTCTAAGAATTCTGGTTGAAATTAAGACTTTCCCGGCTCACTGACACAACCCATGCATCTTTTAAAAGCATATAGATAAAAGTGCTTGAACAGAGCAATAAATCAGGCAGCATGTAAACAAAAGTGAGACTTAATATCACTTTCCATGTGGTTATATCATGTAATCACTCACGGAAGTACACTTGAGACCTGCTGAGAAGATACATACAGAGTAAACAAAACAAAAGGACAAACAGCCAGAAAAAAATATTTCCTAGGATTAGAAAATGTCTCTCAAAGCAACTAATGAACTCAAGCATATTAATATGTTCATAATAAAATTCAAAAGGCTCATAATCACTTGAGGAAAATAAAAATACAGAGGAAATTTCATTCATGCCCCTTATCTGGTGTGTGTAATGGTAACTTTATTAATTGATTAGATATATATTTATTGAGAATCTATTCGGTTTCAGAAACTGGAAATACTAGCACCAAGAGATGAATAAGGCATAGTCTCTGTTTACAAGAAGTTTATAATTTAATCACCAGAGGCTAAAGGAAAATATCCACCTCTAAACAGAAAACTATAAACACAGCACAAATGTTCAGAAAAACATGAAATGGGGTTCTTCTATGTAACACATGAACTTTTCTGAAGGTAGAACTGGAGTACCAGTGGTGGAAGAACATTCTACAGGGAGGTAAAGCTTTGGAGCCTCTCTAAATCTATTATCAGAATCAGATTAGCAGCTCTAGAAACTGAGGTTAGTGCATAGTAACACCACATAAGTGCCTTAGACAGTAAAGAGCTCTAGAACTGAGGTTAGTGCATAGTAACATCAGATAAGTGCCTTAGACAGCAAACAGCTCAGGATGGAAAAGCAAATCTATTAAGGAACAAAGTCCTCCTCAAACCATAGTAACTTGCCTTCTTCAGGGAGGTGTGCGGCATCTCTAGTCTAGGCACAGACAGTGATGTGCATTGCCCTTCTGCTTCTCAATGTATTCCGGGTGTCCCAGCAAAGTGCGGAGTATAGAAGTACATGCTGCCTTTTTGTGTTTTCCTGACCACTTACCTTTTGCTCACCACATGCATACATGATCACTTCTATTTATATAATGCCAAAAGATAAATCATATTTGCATGACTATTACAAGAAGGGGAAAGTATGGATTACTTAGTGGCCACACATACCTCCTGACAGAGAATGGCTATGCAGTACAAAGAGCTGCAAATGGTAAGTGGGGAAAGGAATGCTATGTCCTAACATGGCTCCTTCAGAGCTGCTAAGTCCTTTTGGAAACTGGATGATATTCTTGGGGCTATTGAACGTTTGTATTATATGATACGAAAAGTGTAAAGAAGCATTCAGAATACCAAACAAATAAATTGGTCATAGGTAGCCATTTAAAGAAATTATATAGTTCATTTATCCAATCATTAGGTATTTATTAAGCTTGTATTACCTATTCATATACCAATCATTTATAATAATATTAAGACTATTGAGTACTCTCTATATGTTGGTGACTGATGTAAGAATTTTATATAAACATATATTTATATAAACATCTCACTTAATCACCATAAAAATTGAGGTAGGTCTTATTTCCATTTTAATTTAACAAATAATGAAATTCACATGTAGTAAAGCTGGATAGTAAAACTCTAAATATTAAGACCTCTGTAACAAATACCTAACAAAAATAGCCTAATTATACTATAATTACAAGGTCACATATACCATTTCTCATATTATCTTTAATCTAAGAAACTTAGATGGTTTTGAGTTTAATAGTGAATGTAAATGTACCCTCACAAATAAAACTGGAATGTAATATGATGCTATCTCCAGGCTAGTAGGCTGCGTTAGGAGAAAAAAAAAGGGAAAGTAGATTGTGTTGGACATGGGTTCAAGTGATTAAAGCAAGCAAGCAAGCCAACAAGAGTATGTGACACACTTCCCCTTATTCAAACCACATATACTTGTAGGAAGCAACGCAAAGTCATCTATACCATGAGACACAGAAAAGACAGTAGTTTAAAAAGAGGAAGGGAGACTTTGGGTCAAAAATATCAGCCTGAATAATAGGTTTTTCACTTATTAGTTACATGCCTAGAGTCAAAATATTTAGTTTCTCTGATTCTCAGTTCCCTCATTTCTAAACAACTACTAATGGATAAAAAAATACTTAAGATGTATAGCATTAAAACTCATTGAGAAGTACATAGTATATGGTATTTTAACAATTCAGAATGAAGCATAAAACACAGAATCAAGGTTAAATAGTTTTTGGATCAAATGACACACAGCTTATTAAACACTGCTTTAAACAATAAATATAAATAAGTTATTAAAAACAAATTGGATTTGGTAGTCTGATAGTTTTTCTTTGAAGATGTTTCTAATATTTCTGCAATAGTTGTCTCTAAGAAACAGCTGACAGAATACAGATACAGGAATACATGTTTATGATAAATTCTTATATTTTAAAATTAATATAACATTGCTTTATTTATTTTTATTTATATGATTGATTGATTGATTGATACAGCATTTCTCTGTATAGCCCTGTCTGTCCTAGAACTCACTTTGTAGACAGGCTGGCCTTGAACTCAGATTTGCCTGCTTCTGTCTCCTGAGGATTAAAGGCATGTGCCACCACTACCTGGCTAAATTTTATTTAAAAGAGACTGAATAGCTTGATTGGGACTATATGTAGAAATCACCAGTCAGTAATCACATGTATCCTCCATACCACTATTGGTGTTTCTCTAACCCTGGACACTTGGATGCCTTTTCAGTATGTCTTCTGGCTTAGGAGAACCATCTTGCATTCAGCACGTCACTATAAAATAGGTATAATCATTTTTATGTTCTTTATCAAATGGTGTATTGATGTGAACTGAGACTACTACAAAATTATTGACACAATAAATAAAGTGTCCTGCCGGTAAATTTATGGATATGTAAATAATCTTGGTTAAATATTTTCACAAATATATACATAGATCAGCATAGCATACTGTACTTGATAAAATTATCTGTCAACAAAATATATATCAAAACAAGATATTTATATGAAATGATCACATCCAAATTTATTTTTAAATATGTTGGAGAATCTATTTTTCTAGTACAAAAGCATAAGATGAAGTAGATGTTTACAAGAATGTCCAGACACTTGTGGAAGAAGGCTATAAAAATGCAAGGGGTAGAACTGCTTTTGTTTTGTATGGATGGATGCATTTTATGGTGGCTCTAAGACCCCAGTAATGAGAAAACAGAATGGGGAAATGTTCTTTTCAGCACTGTTGTGTGATATACAAAATCAACTCATAATTAATGAGCTGGCAGACATGGGCATGCGGTCTTAGAATGAATCGGTGAAGGCAGCCTTTCATGCTTGTCATACCCGCTCAAGTGTCCTCTCACTGCTCCCTCCAACCTCCTAGCTTTTGTCTTGTACTGCCAGGTGGGAGCAATGACCAAAAGGAAGGATGAAACAAACAGAGCCAC
>LOEQ01006796.1:42910-70319 GCA_001685075.1 Bramus lutescens | reverse complement strand
GTCTGTGTTTCCAAGGGTCAGGAATGCACTCACCCCTCTGATGGATCTTCTGGTACAGGATCAGGGGCCAGTAACTTTCATTTTTTAAGGTTGTTAAAAATATTTGAACTCTTTGAGATAGTTGCCAAATAATTTTAGGAATGTCCAATACTGTGACCCCAATCATGAAGCTTAAAACACAAATAGAATAATAAAAAATATGGCATGGTGCAAACAAGGAATTCTATGTCAGAAAGATCCAATTCATAATCTATATCAATCTTAGTTTTATCACTGTTCATACTAGAGCTACATACATGGTTAGGTTGTTGTAAGGGTGCTTTTATAAAATACAGTATAAAATAGGTACTATTTAATAAGGAAGACTCCTTCCCATTAACCAATGGACTCCTCTCTGTACAAAACCTAACAACAAAATAATAATTCTATATAGAAGAAATGTTAGAATAAGGATCTATTTACACCCTCACTGTCAGTTAAATATTTGAGTGACATAACCGTCATTTAAATTATTAGAACTTATATCAAATCTGAACAATATTTGAATATGAACATAACCTGTACTGCAAATAAGCTACCTTACTGGTTTAACTGAGGAATTTCAGTTTATTTAACTCCAAAGCTCCTTGAAATTACAATAGTCAATGCCAAATCATGGATTTACTCATTTCACTTATGTGTTGTAGATATGTAACAATTTGGTACATATGTCTATCATTTATATGATTCATATGTATGTATATGTCTTAATTATTTGTCTATTTCCATGATGAAATACAATGATGATGAAAACCTTCGGAAAAAATAATTTGGGTTCACAGTTCCAGAGAGTAATAGTGTCCATGATTATCATGTCAGAGAGCATGGAGCTGAAGTAGTTAGTTGACAGTTTATATCTTACCCTTAAGCTCAAGGCATAAAGAAGAAAGAGCTAACTGAAAATGGCTCTTTCCATATTTTTAAAGTTCAAAGCCTACCTCTGGTTACAAATCTTCAAAAAAGATGACTAATCCTTCTCAAACTGTTTCACCAACTGAGGAACAAGTGTTTAAACATATGAAAGACTACACGGGCCATTCTCATTCAAACTGCCATATTCCATTCCCTGTTTTGTGTAGGCTTGAAGCCATATAAAATGCAAAGTACTTTTAGTTCAACTTTTAAAACTGCTATAGTCTTTCATAATCTCAATACTGTAAAAAAGTCCAAAGTCTCATCAGAGACACAAGGCAATCTCTTCATAGTGACCCCCAGTAAAATAAAAAAAGAAACCTAACTGCATAGTTTCAACAAACAGTGGCACAGAATATGCACTCCCATTCCAAAAAAGAGGGAGTAGAAGCATAGGAAATACTGGACCAAAGCAAGACAAAAACCCCAAGAGACAAACTCCAAATACAGTAGCTTTATGTCCAATGTCAAAGGGATTAAATGGTTCTTCCATTACAGATTTGTTATCTGCAACAGACTTCTATCTCTTGGGCTATTTCCACAACCTGTCTGTAACTCTTCTTGAAAAATACTCAATGGCTCTGGAATCTCCAACATCTTGGCGGTACCAACACAAGCCAGATTACACTTTCATTGCTTCATGCAATGGCCTCTTTAGGCCTCAATAAAGAGATTGTCCTGATATACAGCTGGCCTCAGAGGCTTAACTATGGAGGAAGATTCTACAGCTACTAGTCATTGTTGATATATTTATTGCCTGTATATATTGTATATATTTATTTTACTTAGTGTATAAAGTTTTCTTGTATTAGTTATCTCCTTTTTATTTTAGACAAAAGGGGGAAATATGGTGGCATTTCATTTGTATTTTAATAAATAAAACTTGCCTCTAGATCAGAAAAGTAAAACAGCCATATAGGCCAGCCTTACAGACCAGGCAGCAATGATACACAACTTTAATCCCAGTAGCCACACTATCTTGCTATAGAAACCAGATGGTATTGGTTCACACCCTTAATCTCAGAACTAGAGAGGATTATAAAATGGGAAAATCAGGTCTCAGGCACAGTCTCATTCTGAGATTCCTGGAAGCAGGATAGTCATTTTGGACTGAGGTCGAAGTCAGAGCCAGTGACTGGCTGCTTTGCTTCTCTGGTCTTTCAGTTGAGCCTCAATATCCATCTCTGAGTTTTTATTAATTGTCCTTCATACATCTTTTTTTTTCATAAGTTACAATATTAGCTGGAATACCTCTCACTCCAATGGGAACAATATTAAATTTCTTGGTACTTTGTTTCCTCCTCAAACTGTACATTTTGCTTATTTGTTTATTTTGCATTACTTATTCTTTTTCACAATAGAGCTGCTTAAAAGTAATCACTAGGCTGTTTTCAGGTTCTGGTTATTACAAATAAAGCTTCTATGAACATAGTTGAGCTTGTCCTTGTGGTATGATTGAGCATCCTTGGGTATATGCCCAAGAGTGATATAGCTGAGTCTTGTAGATTGGTTTCCAGATTTCTGAGAAACAACACTGACATCCAAAGTGATTGTACAAGTTTGCTTTCCAACCAGCAATGGAGGAGTGTTCCCCTTGCTTCAGATCCTCTCCATCATAAGCTGTTGCTTGTGTTTTTGATCTTAGCCATTTTGACAAGTGTAAGATGGAATCTCAGTATCATTTTGATTTACAGTTCCCTGATGGTTAAGGATGTTGAACATCTCCTTGAGAGTTTCTTGGCCATTTGAGATCCTTCTGTTGAGAATTCCCTGTTTAGATCTGTATCCTATTTTAATTGGACGTTTTGGCTTGGTTTGTTGTATCTAGTTTCTTGAGTTCTTCATTAATCCTCTATCTAATGTGTGATCCCTCAAATGAAGAATGGAGAGAAGGGAAACTGAGTCCAGGATATAAAATAAATAAATTTTTAAAAACAGAAAAAGAGTAATCCCTTATAGCCAAGCAGCAGAATTAGTATTAGGCTGCCTTGAAATCTCCATGGTAACAAAATTAATCAAAAACTTTTCAATCTAGAATTAGACAGATTCCTAGGACAAAGCAAAAAAGCCATATTCCACATTCTTTGCCTAAATATCAAAAGAATTGTTTCTAAACATACTGATAATTTTGTTCTCCTCTGAAACTTCCTGGGCTGGACCTCTATACTCCATTTTGATCTCAGCTCTATTGTCTTCTTAACCCCTTCTCACATGTCACATTAGGCCTCTCTTACAGTGTTCAACCAGTTTCCTATTAGAATGCCCCAAATCTGCATTTCTCCAAAATCTCAGCATAGCTTGGTCTATCATTGCTATCGCCTAATCTCTGGTACCAGATTATGTCTTAGTTACATTTCTATTGTAGTGAAGAGATACCATGAACAATCCAATTTATAAATAAAGTATTTAAATGGGGATTACAGTTCCAAAGGTTTGAGTACATGATGACCATGGCAGGTAGCATGGCAATGGAAGACAGCAACGGAACTGAAACAGTAGTTAAGAGTTTACAACCTGAGACAAAATCATGAGGCAGAGACACCTATTGGAAATGGCATAAGCTTTAGAAACCTCAAAACTCAGCCCCAGTGACACACCTCCTCAACAAGGCCACATACCTCCTAATCCTTCTCAATCCATCCCACTAACTGGGGACCACATATTCAAACATATGAGTTTTGGGGGGCCATTCTCATTCAAACCAACACAGCATATATTTCAGGGTTTTCCTTTTCTCCAAAATCAAGCTAAGAGCCTTTTGAAATCCCTAGTATAAGAAAACTCCTGTCAGGAGAAACATGATATCTTCTTGATTTGACTAAGCTTTCCTGACAAGCCAAGGACCAAGTTTTCTCTAACTCAGCTCTTAAGTCTTAATAAATACTGCTGACGGTTGTGCCTTTGTTGATTAATTACATGAGCATACAGCAAGGCCTGGAAATTACTGATAGATGCTGAGAATAGCTGAATATGTATCTCAGAGATCTGTGTCACACAACATTGGGCCCTAGATTTAGGATATCCATAACTAAGTCATGAGTTACTTAGGGTGCTTAAATAGCTAAAGAAACTGCAGGTGTTCCCCTTGCATTAATAGTATCACAGCCAAACAGCCAATAAAATACAGCAATAAAAGAAGACACGTAAAGCTTGACTGCTAGGGAAGGTTTTTAGAGCATAAACAACCCTGGGCTAGAAGTCAGAAACTACCTGGGTCCTGTCCTGGATGGACTCTTAATGCTGAATTCTGTGATTGTGGCCATTTCTTTTCTATCAGCATCAGATTGTGGGTATTTATAAAACGAAGACATGACATTTCAACTTGGCCTATGAACCCAAGAGTCTAGAGCACAATGAGACATAAAAGTGATGTTTTTATCTCAGAAATCATGCAAAATTCAGAATTTATATGATTCAGGCTAGCATGTAATTAATTGCTGCTTCAGTCTAGAATTGTTTAGTATGCACTCAGTTCCTTTCCCTGATATAAGAATCATGACATACACATCTATATTTCAGGCCCAAACCCGGGCAATGACTTCTCAAACCAGTACATGCTTTAAAAATATCTGTGTTGATTAATTGATCTGGAAAATGAGAAATCTGCTTACAGATGTGGCCTCACCGCTGTGATGTTGAGATTAGCAAGGTAATATACATTAACAGTGGCACTGCTTTTAGCTTGCTAAATAAGAGATGGTATAAGTGAAGAGTAAACGCACAGATCAGAATAAATTTTCTATTTCCTTCCAAACATTTCCAGTGCTCAGCAAATATAGAGAAACATAATGGGGTCTGCTAGCTTCTTTGAAAACCTATTTTTTAAGAAGTCCAGAATTTCTGTGTCTGGCCATGAAAGGATAGTTTAAAAGACTTCCTTAGAATCATAGCTCTGTAGTATCCACCAAGATCTCTCTTATGTTTAGGAGGAAAGTGGTTCCCATGTGGTTTATAGTAAGGCATTCCAGAGATGCACTCAACCCCAACCCTAGTCAACAACTTCTCTCATTATAAGTTTTCTCTCTCTTACAAGCCTTCTTGTTGCAACTGAAATTCTTACCTTGAGGTAACTTGTGTCTGCAGAGGGGAAATGCAGTTTATTTAATGAGAAGGAGAAAAGAAAAAAATCTTGTGTTCAAGACATTGAGAGAAGTCAAGCCCAGATAAAAGACGGGAAGGGGTAGGTGAAGAGTAAAGAGATGCTCATAAACTTCATTTCTTTCCCTCTCTTAAAGAAAAAGATGTACCAGAAATAGAATCAAAGTAGAAATGGAGAGCAAAAGAGAACTACTTTCTTTTATTCAGATAAAGAAAAATGCTTTTTTATAATGCAGTTTATTTAAATTTATTTTTTAACTGTGACATATAGAGCTAACAACTTTATTTTTACTACACACTACGTATACAACCTTATGACTCAGTCTTCAGCTCCTTGACAGAATTAAAATTGTTTTCTCTATGTCTACTACTAGAACTTTAGTATAAGCCACTGGCATTTCTAACCTGGTACTTTAATTAGCTTTCTGATTATTTTCTTTGGTTCCATACTTGTCTTTTCCATTTATTTCACAATAGCTTGCATGACTTTTTTTAAAAACATGAGCAAATATTATAACTCCCTAGCTTAACATTCTCTAATGGTTTCCAATTGAAAATAAGGGTTCGTGAGACAGATAAGAGGGTAAAGTGCTTGCCATGCAAGTATGGAAATCCACTTTGAGATCCCAGCACCCTTCCCACCTAAAAGCATGGTGGCATTTCTCTGTATTCCAAGCACACTGAGGATAGAGACAGAGAAAACAGGATCCAAGGATTTGCCTTGGTCAATCAAGGCAAATCAGTGAGATCCAGATTCGATGAGTGAACCTGTCTCAAGAATACAATGGAAAGTGATACAGGAATATATCTAACACTGACCTCTGGTTCCCATACTAACCCTAACCCTAAACCATACATGCATGCATAAAATAAATGAATATTTTAAAATAAAACATGCTAAAAGTGTATCTTTTTATTGATACCTGGGTACTTACTTGTAATACTTTTTTCTCTCCGTTTGAATGAAAGCTACCTACAATTTTTTTAATTTTGCTCTTTGAGCATCTTATATTTATTAAAATCTTGGAATATTTGTACTTATTCTTTTCATGGAAATTTACCCAATATGAAATTTTTCTTTAGAACGCACTTATTTTCTATCATCATTCCCTAAATGATAAACCCTATGATAGGGTAGACCTTTTTACCTCTAAGTTCCATTGTATCCCCTTTGGTTTAGCCATAGTTAAACCACAAACATTACCTAATAAGCTTGCATTCAAAACAATGAATTAATAACCAAAGGAGTTGGGCAAGCAATGAAAAGAAGTGTAGGTTGCTTCTAGGAAGGCCTGACTGAACATGGTATTGTGAATAATAAACATCTTGATTTTATGGTTTCTTGTTGATAGAAAATAAAAATCTCAGAAGCAAACAACTTGGGAAAAGTTTCCAGGGGCTTAAATTGATAAAAAGAAAAACATTGACATGCTTTCAGATAGTTGAAAATTCCAGGATGTTAATGATTGAATTATCAAATAAGTTGTCCACATAGACCAGTGAACATGGAGGTAAATCATAAGGAGAAATAATGGACAGAGTGACTAGGGAAAATTAATGTTTGAAGGTAACAATGCAATCAAAAAGAATATACTTTTGAGGTAAGGAGTATGTTGTTACAGAAGGGAATAAAGTTGTGATTAGAGAAAAGGATCAGAGTTCAAGGTGACACATACTATATACTGCATGCTATAGCTGAGAAGCAGAAAATAAGAAGCTGAGGAACAGTTCAAGAACAGAATGGGATTTTAATTTACTCAGCCCTAACTTTCTTAACTGTCAAGAGTCTTCTTGTAACATAATAAACTAAGGGACAATGAACCTCCTGCTTATGAACTAAAGTAAACACATACATACACACACACACACACACACTCACACACTTGAGTATGTGCACATGTACACACACACATATCTACATCAAAAACTCTATGAAGCCAATTAACTGACAAGAAGTTAATTGTTGTGGAAGGTTTGAATATTATTAGTATTATTAGCTTGCTTAGTAGCCATGCATTGTTCATGGAAGTGTCTGAGATACTATCCCCTTGGGTATGAGGTAAATCCCTTGGAATACATTAATAATCCACTGTTTCCTTCACCAATCTAAAACTTAACACTATCATCAGGCAGTATCTAAGACCTACAGCAGAGATTTCTCCAATTTTCTGTAATCTGCCTTTGTGGTGTTTCTACCGATGTCTTCTTAAAGTGCCTTAATCTGTGACTTTCTTTTGTTCTGTAACTAATAAGTTCATGAGATCTTTTCCCCACTGGACCATGGTATTTGCAGTAACTTAAATTCATGTTTCCAAGTATGAGTCATTCGTACTTAGTTCAAGTATAAATTATCTCTTATTCTTTTTGAAGAGATCCCTGTAATTTTTGGTCATACTCCTGTGGGCATATTCTCATTTATTGTAGAAAATCTATCTGTACATGTACTGACAGTGTGTGATTACTGACTTTGAAGAATTGTGAAGAATTTGAATAAAAAAAGGTAAAGAGATATTTCTTCCTAACTTCTTGATTTCCCTTTAGCACTCAGGCTCACTGCTTGTTTCTAAACCTTTCTTTTCCTATGTCAAAAGAATTTCACCTTTCTGCATCTCCCTATTTCATACCATAGCTATATTGTTAACTAATCTCATTCAGAATAAAATGAGAATTCTTAAAGATTTCTCAATCCCAGTTTTAAAAACATTTGAACAATACCCTTCCTGACCTAAGCCAATGGAAAGTAAATAAGGTGGATCTTGAGGGACATTATTAGTGACTGCTTTTACTAGAGTTAAGGTCATCTCCAGGAGGGAATCATCCTGGTTCTTCAGAATGTGCTGTTGAATATTCATGTGGAATTAGGATCTGTTGGCTGTGCTATCTATTTAGATTAAACCTGGATTACAGGCCTTCTCACTACACAGGATCAGAAAGGGTAATGAAATCTCAGAGCAAAGAAAGTGACTCTAATCCCCACATATCTATCTGGCTCTTGATATGCCCTCCAAGAAATGCCCCTCCCTGGAGCACAAGGCCCTTAGGGATAAATTTCCCAGTATGCCATTTTTAGATGCATTAATACTAAGATACAGGATGGATGCTAGGATACTATATATGAATCAGGAAAGAAAATGTTGCCTAATGTTAGGTTCAGAGATGCAGGCTCAAGGCTGTTTTGCACACAATGTAACATGCTGTTACTTATTACCATCATGATTAGGATCATTTCCAATAGTTCCTATCTATTTTCCTTCTGGGAGTTAGGTTGCAACTGCATTTCAATTGGTAAAGAGTGTTTATGCTTTATATTTTGAGTAATAATTAAATTTGTGAAAGTTGAGCCTTATAATTGTTACTGAGAAATGTATTAATAAGTATGAAGGATGTTGCAATGTGTGTATGTATGTATGTGCATATGTGCACTTGTGTGCATGTGTGCATTCGTATGTGTGTGTTTGTGTCTGTGAGTGTGTGCCTTTCTCTGTGTGGTGTTTTCTCTGACTGTTAAATGGTAACTTCAGTTTGGGCAAGAAATCACCCTCCATTGATTTCCAGTGTATTCTTCCATCGTCTAGATAGCACTTTCAAAGAGTTTTGTAAATGAGATTTGTAGCTAAGGAAATTGCTGCTGCAAAAGCATGCAATCGAAGGCAACCTTTATAACTGCCGCTTTCTTCATGTTGTAACTTAACTGCCTCCTTTCCAAATCAAAGCTGAGTGGGATTGAAGATGACATTCTTTTTGATTTTTGACCTTGCCTCTTATCTCCTATATAGAGGAGGCACTCTCAAAGATCCTTTGATACATATCTCACCCCATGATACTAATTACTTAACTAGAAAAATCATAATTAAGTGAGCAAATTGCATGATATTAAATGCTCACTTCATTGCTCTTAGATTCAGGATCTTACCTTTAAAACTAACTAATAATAGTAACCAATTCTTTGGCAGTAAACTCTTAATGCTGTTAGCTAAGAAAGGAAAAGTAACTCCTTCCCAGATGGGATTCATTCCTACTGAATGTAGAACATTGGTGGTGACAAGACTAAAGGAGCCTAAAATGTTCTCTCCATAGACAAGTTCTGTCTTCTTTTGGTGGCTTAGTAATATTCTTGAACAGCAGTCTCCTCATCTTGAGGTACTGCCTGTAATTGAGGCTCTATACAAACCACAATTCTCTATGTATGAATATCCGAGAAGGACTCATTAGGAGAACACTACACACCTAGACAGGTCCTTCTCCACCAACAACATTATAATTGGAACTGTGAGTTTGACTGGCCTCATTCTGGCTCAACATTCTACCTTGCCCTATAATTACTTAGTCCTATTATTAGCAATTTAAACTCACCTATCTCCCTCTGTATTTCCTATCCTCCATCCCCATTTGAGTCTTCACAAATACCCTATAGATATTTGTAGCTATTACATATTTAACTAATATTTTTACAAAGGAATAATTTTGTCACCTTCATAAAATATGAAAAATTCAGTGAGAATGTTGTATCTTTACTACAATTTGAATACAGATGAAAATAATCAGCAGCTTTTCTAACATAAAATTGTATTTCTCCAACATTCTAATATTTGCTATTTATACAAGTATTTTGTGGGGTTTATTTATAAAGAGTAAGGGAAAAGCAGAAATGCTACAAAACAAATTTAACTCTTCAAATAGTAGATACCAATGACTATGATAAAAGGATAGCATAGGTGATCACTCTTGTATTTCTCAGGCACAGATTTTATTTATACCCTCACACAGCTTTTACTTGCAGTAGTGTAAGGTCACATATTCTCCATAGTGTCAAAATTCCACAGGTCAGAATCCCTAAAAAAAAAAAAAAGCCCATACCTTTATTACATTTTATAAAGACCTGTTACCAAGATGCCATATCAAGTGAAACAGAATGATCACATTCAAATGTATCTGCCATAGTAAACTATCTACCAAGAACCATGCCCAAGGCAGGAGGAAAAGACCTAGTTCACATTCTTCGTTTTTCTGCTATACGTAAGGTGCTGTTGTAATAAGGCTGCTTGTTAGTTCCTGGCTACTTAGCCCCGAATAATCACACAGATCCTGTATTAATTAAATTACTGCTTGCAACATTAGCTCTAGCTTCTTATTGGCTAACTCTTACATATTAATTTAACTCATTTCTATTAATCTGTGTATCACCATGTGGCTGTGGCTTACTGGCTAAAGTTTTGGCATCTGTCTCTGTTTGGGTTACATGGTTTCCCTCTGTGTCCGGCCTTTTTTCTCCCAGCATTCAGTTTAGTTTTCCCCACCTACCTAAGTTCTGCCCTATCAACAACTGCCAAGGCAGTTTTCTTTATTAATTAACCAATTGTTTTCACAGCATACAGAAGAGAATCCCACATCAAGGTGCAAAGAAAAACATTCCCAGTTCCTGAAAGTCATAAAGGATGACCAGTGACTTTGAAACAAATGGGAGAGCAGTTCAATGGAAGCATCTACTTTGTATATGATGAATATAATGAAGGAGGCAAATTCATTATCCTTTGTAGAATCCAGTTTACTTTCAACAAGCCATCAACAATCATTTGCTCAATTTGTTTGACAAATTTCAAGTAAAGAAGTGAGTTCATTAAAGACATTGCTACTAGTTTCATTAGAAAGAATCAATAATACAGGGTCATGTAGGCAGAGAGTACTCATACATTTCCTGGCCACCCACACTCAAATAATCATACAGAAACTGTATTAATTACAACACTGGCCAATAGCTTATACATATTTCTAGCTAACACTTACATCTTAAATTAACCCATTTCCACTAACCTGTGTGTAGCAACAAAGCTTTGGTTTACTGTTGGAGAAAGGGGGCTGCTTGTTAGTTCCTAGCCACTTAGCCGCGAAATAATCACACAGAAACTGTTTTAATTAAATCACTGCTTGGCCCCTTAGATCTAGCTTCTTATTGGCTAACTCTTACATCTTAATTTAATCCATCTCCATTAATNTCCATTAATCTGTGTATCACCATGTGGCAGTGGCTTAC
This sequence comes from Bramus lutescens, assembly GCA_001685075.1. NCBI lineage: Eukaryota > Metazoa > Chordata > Mammalia > Rodentia > Cricetidae > Bramus > Bramus lutescens. The sequence goes on along the minus strand of LOEQ01006796.1, from coordinate 59,239 downwards.
TGGCAAAGTTTTGGCACATCTGACTCAGGAGGTAGCTCCATGGTTTCTCTCTGACTCTGCCCTTCTTCCTCCCAGCATTCAGTTTATTTTTCCCCGCCTAGCTAAGTTCTGCACTGATATAGGCCCAAAGAAGTTTCTCTATTTATTAATGATAATCTCAGCATACAGAGGGAAATACCACATCAGTTTACTGGTAAAGGTTCTGGGCATCTGTCTCCTTCATCAGCTACATAGTATCTCCTTGACTTCTCCTACACTCTCTCTCTGTGTATCTCTGTTCAGATTTCCCACCTGGCTATATTCTGCCCAGCTGTAGTCCCAAAGAAGCTTCTTTATTAATCAATGGTAATAAAACATATTCACAGCATACAATGGGGAATCCCACATCAGGATCACAAGTAGAATTTTGGGTTGCAAGAGTTCAAGAGAAGAGTTTAACTTTGTGTCAGAGAGTTCTCATTTTCATGACTGTGATACCTCAGTTTTTGGTTTGTTTAGGTTTGTTTGGGTTGGAATGACTCATAGCTTTCAGAATTTGTCAGTGGTATCTGAGCGTGGACATTGACAACCTAGAGACTCAATTTTGTAAATTTATAAGCAATGTGGTTAAACAACTGCACATCACAATCTGGAGCAAGAGACATCTCATTTCACATGGTACAATTATTTGCAAGTTGGAACATAAAAAGTAAATGACTACAAATTCAAGATGTTTCAAAACATATTTGGTAGGCAGCTGGTGGTGGCTCCCTAGATTCTTCCAAGGAGCAGACAACATCAATATTCTCTTCACAATAAAATTAAGATATCACGTGTTTTTTCCTATGGGTTGACACGTTTCAGTTATAGTGCAGAAGCAATGGTGAAAAAATTACTGATCATTTAACACAAGTTAAGAAATTGTTACCAAATTATATTAGTACTATATTAAGTATGTACTATCTATAATATTAATAATAGGCAATCACCCATACACTTGTACTTTTTGTTATATGCCTTAAAAAGAGAGTTTTTGTCTATATTGAAAAGTTTATACCCACATGAAAATATTTCTGAGTTTGTCCAGTGTGTTTGAATTTCGTGAATCTTTCATGTCACAATAGTAACCTCAGATTCAGTCTTCTCTACAGTAACGAGCAGTTAATAAATGGTCACAGTTTTGCTAACAGAGTTATTCTTCATAATTAAGCTATTAATATGAATAGTTGCTATGGATAATGACCAAAGATAGCTCAAAAGTTTATATAGGGAATATCCATTTTAAGTTCCTTACAGAGAACTAGAAGAGCTTAAATGTCAAGAACGGATCTACTACCAGTCAGTCTGAATATGAACGGCAGCTTTGCTATCTCCTACTAGGGACACTATGTACCACATTTCCCCTCTTTTTCTCCAAGACTTGTGAAGATTGAATAATTAAGCAAATTTGTAGGTACTGACTGCTTTAAACAGTATTTGTCACATTGTGCCATGTCAGCATTAATCATTGATATAATTTATGAATTGTTTGGACAGATGCAGTATTAGTATATGAACTTGCGGCATCCAAATATGTGATTTTAGATCTAGTTTGCTCATTTCTTAGAACAAGGATAATGGGGTTAGGGATATTGCTCAGTGTTTGTCTAACTAGAGTTGGGTTCTGTATTCAACACTCAATATTGATAAGATGAAGACAGTCATATTTTTATGCTAACTGGTATTTCTGCTGAACTTTCCACATTTGAAATAGCCTTTATTTTGTAGAGGAGGGGCAAGCTCTGGAGTCATTAATATGCAAGGTTTTTCTCTATCACAAGCTTTAAGTTTCTAAGTTTAGAACCTCTACAACATACTGTTTTCTAAATTTTATTTCAAAACATCCTCTAAGCTCACCAAAATTCTTTTATTACTAGAATTGTCATGAAATCATTAAAATAAAATTAATTTCAATGCATTCCTTAAGAAGAAAAGTGAAGGAAAGCCTCTGGGGTGTTGTGAACATTCTATTTTTGACTTGGTTGGTAGTTACCTGGGTATTTGCTTTGTGATAATTTATTGAGCTGTATATTCACATTTTATGCACCTCTCTGTATGAGTTCTCCTTAACAATAATAAGAGATTTAAAAGGAAAATTAAAGAAATGTGAAAAGTCTGAGAAACATCTCCTCGGGAAAGATGCAAAGCTGCTGTTTTTTTTTTTTTTCTTAAATCATGTTTTAGGTTAGGAAACTGATTTTTAAACCTGTAAGTAATTCCTGTTTTATACATAGACACAGCTTTCTGTCATAAAGAAGGCCCTACTTTGATTTAGAAGTGAGGCAGTTTCATGTTTTGAAAACCCCACCCAAAAGGATAGAGTTGAAGAATAGATAGCTATAATTATAGTTTTCCTTAGTAATGATAAAAGATAGATATAAATATTATTACTGTAATTCTTGCTTGATACCTGTTTTTGTTAAATGTAATTTTACTATGTTAAAGCTAAAATCTTCCTTTTTATTTAAAAAGAAAAGGGGAAATGGTTTGGATAGTCCTTCTGAATATGTGTTGCTTTTATTGGTTAATGAATAAAGCTACTTTTGGCCAATGTCAAAAATAAATAAATAAATAAATAAATAAATAAAAAATAAATAAAAATAAAACCCCACCCAAATGGTAGCTCATTTCCAGAAGCCTCCCTCAAGACAAAGAAGAGAGAAGCACAACAGTATTCCCAGTAGTTCCAGCAGCAGCTAAGTATGGCTTAGGCCTTTTTCTTCCATATTATCCTTGATCACTGAGAAAGGTAGCTCTGGTCTGAGCTGGGTACCTAGGATTAGCACCATCTGGCTGGGGAAACTGTTGATTTTGAATCTCCAAGGCTGGCTTAAGCTCTCAGCAATGCTGACTTTGAAGTCCAGTAAGATGATGTGTAAATATCAAACGACAGCTGGCATTTGCCTAGTATCTTTCCATGTAAAACCATTAAGAAATTCATTTAATACTTCAATAATTTTACCATCCTCTTTGATCATGTTTTCTATTTTATCCTATAATGTTCTGACTTCTTCCTTGACTGATGTCTGCCTTTCAAAGCTTTTGGAAACTGTATATTTTAAAATTATAGTTCTTTGGAGGGAATAGCTACATTTTTTAATGTTCTTTTCTCTTTACCTTTTACCCACTTGCCTTGTCATCTTTGACTTATGTTTTTGAGAAAGATACTTTATTCAGATTTATTCTATAAGATGAGAGCTTTTATAATATGACTTTTATGTGTCATATCATATCCCTTATAATCACCATGAGATTCACAACTGTGATTAATATTTCTAGTCATATGCATTATTTTAGGATTTTGAAGAATAATTATACTATTCTAACAAAAACAAAATACTTAGATAGGGCCAAACAATTGTCAATATTTAGACAGAGTAAAAAATGATAATTATAAAAAATAGATATCATCAGCAGAAATGAAAACTGAGTACCTTCCAAAAATCACTGTAGGACAATGAAAGCTCAGGCTAAAAGTATTGCAATAAACTTTTACAGAAACCTGAAAATCAATAGAATAAATGCAATAATCTGATGAAAATTTGTTGAAGAATAATATGTGACTATTAGGGAAAAAATCAATGCTATGGTGTTTTTAACTTGATACATTCCTACCTTCTTTGCTAAATTCCACAATGAAAGTAAAGCTCAATGCTATACTGTCACAATGGAAAGCAACAGCCGAGAAGCACTGGAAGTGTTAGAATAGGACAGAAACACTTTTAAAACTCTCAGAGAAATATAATTACTGACCTGTCCCATGATGTCTTGGAACATCCTCCTTCCATGTCTTATTTTTAATTGACCTAATTCAGCAATCACTTGGCATACGCAGTCCTTTGTTAGAGAGGAGCTCCTGATAACTATTATTGGCAATTGTTTAATAATGAGGCTATTGGATATAATAAAAAAAGAGCTGGCCAACCATTAGGCTATTAAAATAACCTGAATAAGAAAGGTGCAGAATGTTGAGATCCATTTGTTTGAAATGGGTTTTCTTTGAAAATCCCCTACATCATTCCAGGAAACTACAAGGTTACATTCATGTACATGTGCACATCGAAAATCTTGCACACATTCACAAAAGCTCTGAATAGATTCTGTGCTGTCACTCAGCATTCTTTGTAGGAAGAATTGCATAGTGCCTGACATTTGAAAATATGCCCATGCAGGTACACATAGTTAGTTTTGAAAAGGGCGCTGAAACAATTCAGTAAAATAAAGAATAGTATTTACAATAAATGATGTTTATGTAACTAGATAATCATTTTCAAAAGAATAAATGTGGGTCCTTTCCACACCATAGGAAGGAACCTACTCTAAATATGTCAAAGACCTATATTTACCATATAAAACAATAAAACAGATAAGAGAATGAATATCTTTTTTCATACATTGAGTTAGTCAGAGATTTCTTAGATAAAATATTGGAGAACAAGTGACAAAAGTAAAATTACACTTCATAAAACATGAAAAATATGTTTTGTTTCAAATCATATCTTTAAAACTATGAAAAAACAAAACAACATACATAATTGGATAAAAATGCTTGCATATTACACAAATGGCAGTTGATTTATACTTAGAATATGTTAAAAATTATCATAACTCAATATACAAAGCCAAAAATGAAAAATGGATGTTCTACTTGTTATATTAAATATTCTAGGTTTTATTACAACATTATAAATAAGAGGAAAAGGAACCAGCTCAATATGCTGAAAGGTCATGTACAAGCAAAGGAGAAAGAGATGTTCTGAGGCAGAACCAGGGTTTTAAACAATTATACAGCTTCCTGAAAAAGAAAGAAAGTCTCATATTGATAAAATATTAAGCATTGTTGAAAACCTAATCAACTCTCACTATTCCCCACCTCTGAAACTCTCCAGCACCCAAGGACACAAGCTCTTTGGAAATCCATATGGAAGGTTCTCCATAAGAAAATAGATAATATGAAGTGTAGGAACTTGTCAAAGCACTCCTGGATATTTTCCCAAAGATACTTAGAGTTTCCACTGCTGTGATAAACACTATGACAGAAAGCAACTTGGGAAAGAAAGGGTTTATTTCAGTTTGATGTTCCCTATCACAGTTTATCACTTACAGAATTCAGAGCATGAATTCAAGCAGGGAAGTAACCCGGAGACAGCAAACAGAGCAGAAGTCATGCAGGAGCACTGCTTGCTTAGGAGGGCTTGCCCAGTTTGTTTTCTTATACACCCCAGGGCCACCTGCCAAAGAATGACACCACCCACAATGGGCTAGGCCCTCTCACATCTATTACTAATTCTACATTTTCTATAGTCTGATCTTGGAGACATTTTCTCCAATAAGATTCCTTCTTCCCAGATGACCCTACCTTATGTCAAGTTGACATAAAAACTAGCCAGCCCAAACTCCAAGTCAACATATCACAGAGAAACTTGTACATAAAAGTTTATTGAATACCTAGTCACAGCTATATATATATGCAAAAATCAGAAGAATGGATAAAGGAATGTGGCAGACATGAACAATGGAAAATTTCAAACATAAAGGACAATGAAGTCATGTTATTTGGGCAAAATGATGCAACTAGAGGTAAACATAGTACATGAATTAAGCCAGCCTCTGAAAGACAAATATCATATGCTTTCTCTCAACTATGGTTCCTGACTTTTATATAGTCACATGAAATCACACGGTGTAAGTAAAGTTGTCTAGGTGAACAAAAGGTAAAAATGCAAGGGACAGTGGTGAGTGAAGGATGACTGGCAGATCAGAAAGTTGGAGGATATGCTCAATGCCCAACACACACTGTATACAACTCTTCAAAATCAATAAACAATCCAATAAAGTTTCTTACATTTCGCAACATTGCCATACTAGGAACAAAGCTGCCATCGCGTAGCCAAATCATATTGAAAATAATTATCACCTGACCTGAATTTCTCGCTTGAAGATATGAAAATGAAAATAATCAATGAGAACATGCAAATGCGCTCACCATTATTGCCCACTAAATAATTGCAAAGGAAACCACAGAAAGATACCACTTCTCATACACTACAATGGCTGATATTTAAAAGAGAAAATATAATGTGTCGGTTAGTATATGAATAAGTCAGGAACCTAATTTACTCCAGCATTTACTGCTGGAAATGCAAATTTGAGTCCTACTTTAAAAAGTTTTTAAGTCAATTACTCTAAAATTCTAACTTATAATTACAAATGACCATGACTTCCACTCAGGCATATATCCATGCTTATTAAAAATATGTTCATATGAAAACTTACAAATATTCCTAGAAGTTATTTTCAGAAAGTAGAAACAACACAAATATTTATTTGCATATAGTTTAAAACCAAATTGTATTATACACATATAGAGGAATATCATTTTGTCATCAATAGTGATGAAGTACTATTATGTATTGCAGCATAGTTGTACCTCAAACCTTATGCGAAATGAAAGAAGATAATTTTAAAAGACCAAATGATTCCACCTATATGAAATGTTCATAGTAGGCTAGTATATGGAGACAAAGTATATTATTGGTTGCTAAAGGCTGAAAAGCACATGAAGTACAATAGAGAACTCCTAATTCATGTGTGGTTTCTTACTTGTTAATAAAAATGTTTTTAAAGTGGATGATGATGTGATCACTTGTATCTGGGAATTATAAAAACTAAAGTAGGCAAATTTATGGTATGAAAATTATGTCTTAATGTAACCATTAAGACAATATACTAGATGAGCATTCTATAATTTATTAAAAGCAAAATCAACAAAGACAAGCAAGAATTAAATCCATGTGTTTCTAAGTAGCTGAGCTTATTAACACAAATAGCCATCTGTTTCTTGTGTTTATATTAATAAATAAAGGGTTTATATAATTAAGCAAAGAGATTCAATTTGAAAGAGTGAAGTAGCCACAGGACTGATTTAATTGATTTATGTGGTGGGGTCTACAGATATTATAAGTAAAAAACTCACTTCTTAAAGTACCATGTAATTGCAGATAAGAACATTTCCCTTGAAAGAGGGACTTTTGAGTATACATGATTTCTCAGCATAAAAATCCCCAAGTTATTTGTATCATCTTGTTCTGTTTCTAATTCTGCTGTTCACAAATGTACATCATTTGTCAATCATGATACCTGCATGTGTCCAACTTATTGATCTACAAATAAAAATTGAACCTGATAGTCTCTAAAGTCAAATCACTTATTCAGCAAATACTAAGAGTACAATCAATGTGTCTGAAATTTTATTTCATTTTGGAGGTGGAATGATGAGTCAGATACCATCTGCTCATGAAAGTTATGTTCTAGAACAGAAAATGCTAACCAATAGAGGAGATTAAGTGCAGTAATTGGGGATTCAATAATCATATGGAATATTTAGAAGAGGAATAAAGTTGTTCCTTGTCAAGGTAACTGTATAAACCCTAGGCTCAGAGAAGTCTTAGAGCATTTACATGAAGCCAAGCAGAAAAGCATCCAATGTGATTGTAATATGGCATGCAACAGGCAGAGTAGGTCTGAAGCAGTTTGGAAAGCTTGTTAGAAACTACAGTTTGCAGAGTCATATTCACTCTATAATTTATGACGCATTAAGAGATTATGTAATGTTTGGGAAGAAGGATTAGCGAGGAAGACTGCTTGTTGCACAAGCATGAATATCTAAATTTGAATTTCTAGCATCCACATAGACAGTGGTGCTGGGGGTGGGTAGTGGTGGTGTTGGTGGTGTGTACGACACTGAGGAGCTGGGGAGCAGAAAGTAGATTACTGGGTCTTGCAACCCATGCAGCATATCCAGACAAATAAAGGCAAGTTTCGGGTTCACTGATAGACTCTGTCTCAGGGAGAAAAGATAGAGATTGATACAATAGGATATCCAGTGTCTTCCANACATGGGGGAGATTAAAGAAATGATTTTGAATTAAAAAAACATTACTAGCATGCTTCAGTGCAAATAAATGGTTATAAATAGGAAAATGTAAGGGAAGAACCTAGAAGACACTGTCTACAATACACTAATTTTAGGACATATTTGCTAATCTGGTGGCTGGATAGGTTTTAGTCAATTTGACAAAACCTAGGGTCATCTGGGAAGAGGGAACCTACACTGAAAAAAAAAGTATATCCATAATACAGACCTGTAAGCAAGTCTGTGAGGGCATTTTTCTTAATGATTTACGTGGGATGGATCAATCTAGCCCACTGTTTGTGGTGCCACCCTTGGGCAGCTGGGCCTTAGAGAGGTAGCTGAATATGAGCCTTGGAGCAAGCCAGCAGCATTCCTCTATGGCCTCTGAATCACTTCCAACTGACAAGTTTGTGCCCTGACTTCCCTCAGTGACGGATTTGTGACACTGAAACATAAGCCAAATAAATCCTTTCATCCCTTAAATTATTTGTAGTCAGAATATTTTATCACAGCAGGTGAAAGCAAACTAGGACACCTGATAATCAAAATGAGATAATTTGACTTTTTAATGCCTGTAACTCTTCGAGACGCTCTATATGATTAGCATTGGTCCAGATAATATGACACATAGTACCATATGGAAAGAAAAAATACTTGCATTTTGCAATTCACCAAGGACTTTATATCAATCCATTGCACTTCCTTTTAGAATATTTATATACAGCTAACTAGTCAGAAATAGAAAGTTGTTAAAACATTAGGAAGGTCAGAGGGTTTTTGATTTTTAAAATAGTGTGAAACCTACAATTTATGAGCATAAGAAAGAGCAGGGAGACAGTTTAGCAGTCATTTACTAATATATTAATATCTCTGAGTGAAGACTAGAAACCATATGGAGTTGATTACTTCAATAAGCATGGAATTAGGTTTTGGAAGGAGTGATCAGCACAGCTGACTGGAATGACTCATATCCCAAGAAGCTTTACATTTTCACGCTTCCGTAAGAAAAAGAAGTCATACCACTGAAGTATCATTGACTGATAATGCATATTGACAAGTGTATCAGACATCCACATAAAGAGAAATAGTAAAGTAGGTATTATTTGATTTGCCTTTCTCAATATGAAGTGAAAGTAAAAACCAGAAAACAATAAAAGGAACCCTACCTACTAAGACTATTTCCTTCAGTTTTAGTTAACACACAGAAGTGAAACGCAACCAAGTGAAATGTGGGTGGAAGTACTTCAGTCTCATAAAAAGCACACTATACAAGATTAGGAATTCTAAAATGAATCCTCATAATTTCCAGGTTGCTCCATAATTTCAATGGAAAAAATGAAGCTAGAAATCAACATAATAGAGAAATAATACTGGGACAAGTTCCCCATTTTTGTAGTAATTGTGTGACACAACTCAGTGAAAAAGCATTCCATAAAGCCTGCTGGGCACAAAGGAGTCAAAAGGCCCACTGAACTTCAATTGGGAATTCAAAAGAACGAGGCAGCTTGTTTGCATATATACAAAGGGCAACAAAACAGCATGCTGCCTTTGAGAACAGTGCTGTTAAATGTATGTTTAAGCTGGAATGTTGCCAACAATTCTATTTGTGAGAGTTAATATGTCTGTCAATAAGCTTATCTGAGAAAAAGTCAAGCCAAGAGAAGAGTTGATTATTGAATTTCCCAATTTGTGGGGATGGTAACATGCTAAGGCTATTTATTTTTGTGCAGCTGCCCACAGCGAGAAGTTCTTCTGTGTTTTATACATATCTTGTAAATAGTCGGTAATGCACCAAGGTATTACTAAAAACAACTTATGCTCTCACCTGTTTGAGTCTTTATTTCTATTTGTCAGCCTGCTGATTGCTTCTGCTTTAAAGCCCAGCTCAAAATTTCTAGAGGCGATCATTTCTGTTCAACAAGGAAGTGCTCCTTCGCAAACTGCCATTTTCTATGCATTCCATTGCCATGGTCTTTGTGTTTTACTTCTATTATCAAATCTCAAAGAACTCTTCTAATGTGAATTAAATCTCAGCAACTCTGGAATAGGCCAATCAGGATATACATTCTAGTAACACCAGTTATTCCATCTATGACTTTTAGAAAACACGTTATTCTAGTTTCATTTTGTTGCTATAATAAAAATACCCTAATCAAAAACAATACAAGAGAAGAATGAATTTATATGACTAGCTTATAATTCCAAGTTACAGTTCTAGGTTACCATCTCTGCTGGTTGTTTTTTGTCAACTTGACACATCCGAGAGGAGGGGGCATCAATTGAGAAAATGCCTCCAGAAGATTGGCCTGTGACCAAACCAATTGAGTGTTTTCGTAATGAATGATTGATGTGGGAGGGCCCAGACTATTGTAGGTGGTCCCTCCCCTGGGCAGCTGTTTCTGAGTTGTTTAGCAAAACAAACTGTGTAAGCCATAAAGAAAAAGCCAGTACAGAGCTCGCCTCCATGACCTCTGCTTCAGTTTATGACTTGAGTTACTGTCCTGAATTCCCTCAGTAATGGACTATTACTGTAAGATGAAATGAACTCTTTCCACCTCAAGTTGGTTTTGGTCATGGACTTTAGTCACAATAGAAACCTAACTAAGACAATGGCTAAACAGAAAACTTAGTGATAATAACTGCTGATAAAAATATGAAATACTTAGAATGTACATATTGGTGATATGAGAAAATTCATTTATAACAGTCATGGAAAATTTTGGGAGTAACTACTGATATGTATANTATATATATCCCAATGTCCAGAAATTCTACTCAGAGTTATATCTCTAATGGAAATATGAATGTTTGCCACAATACGTAAAAAACATTGTTCATAGCAAAACTATGGGTTGTACCAATATTATGATTGTACCCAAAGTCTAGAATTATTCTAAATATAAATCAACAGTACAATGGATAAGCAAATTCTACTTTATTCACAAAATAAAATACCATAGAGCAATACAAATGAAACAACTATGTGAGAATGCCATAAATGATTTCCATAAGATTTTCCTACGCAAATTGTGTTACATCTTCTAAATATTCTGGTGGAGAATATATTTGAAGGAAAAAATGATCATGGGATACTTCTTGGGAAAAGAAAAGGACAGACATATAGAAGTAGATGCGGATATGAAAAATGGAGTTTTTGACAGAGGGTGCTGCCTTGTGATAGGAAACAGTACACAGCTTTTAGGGAACAGTGTGAGGTGCATAATAGAAACACCATGCTTTAAACTGAGAGGACTGAGCCTTGAAGGGTAAGAATTTGTGGTGGTTTGTTTTCGTGGTAAATTGCCATAACTTAGAATTACCTGAGAAAAGACCTTCAGTTGAGTAATTAATGTAGATAATTAATGTAGATAATTCTGTGGAGCACTGTCTTGACTGTTGAGGTGGGAAGACTTATCTTGAATGTGGGCATCAGCATTTCATGGACTGGATCTTATAAAAGTACAAAATAATTGCTGAATATAAATACGAGCACACAGGCAGCACAGGTACATTTTTCTCTCTCTCTGATCCTAGCTATAGATGTGATGTGACTAACGGCTTGAATTTCTTCCTTGACTCCCCCTCAGTGATAGGTGGTATATTAATTATATTTCTATCACTGTGCCCCTCAGTTATAGGTGGTATATTAATTAGATTTCTATTGCTGTGATAAAACTGCATAACTAAAAGCAACTTGTGCAGGAGAGGATTTATTTCAATTTATTGTTCCACATCACATTATATCACAAAAGGAAGTCAGACAGGAACTCAAGGCAGGAATGTAGAGGCAGAACGTGAAGCAGAGGCCATGGAATGGTGCTACTTACAGCTTGCTATCCACCCAAGACAACCTTCCCAGGGATCCTCTATCCCCAGTGAGCTGGACTTTCCCATGTCAATTGATGCCCTAGCGATTTGCCTACAAGCCCATTTCATAGAGCTTGTCTTACTTATGGCTTCTATTGCTGTAATGAAACACCATGGCCAAAAAGCAAATTGGGAACAAAACGGTTTATTCCGCCTACATATCCATACACTGTGCATCATTGAAAAAAGTCAGGACAGGAACACAAACAGGGCATGAACCTAAAGAGAGGAGATAATACAGAGGCACAGAGCAGTGCTGCTAACTGGTTTGTTTCTCATGCTTTCTAATAGGACCCAGGACCACCAGCCCAGGGATAGCACCATCCACAATGGGCTGGAATCTCCACCATCAATAACAAATTAAGAAAATGCCCTACAGCCTGACATTATGGGGGCATTTTCTCAATTAAGTTTTCCTCCTTTCAGATAATTCTAGTTTGTGTGTCAGGTTGACAGAAGAGTAGCCAGCACAGAGGGGTTTTCCCATATGAGATTTTTCTTTTTCCCAGATTGGTCAACCTTCCTCCCATAAGAGAATAGAACTGGACAACACATAGTTGAAAGTATTTATTATGGGGAAGCAAAATTAGTCCAACCTTATGGGCCTCCTAACTTATACTTTATCATGCCAGTTACATTTCTCTGGGTGTTAGCTTTTATAGGTTGCGCTTAAGCAGAAGAAACAAGGTACCACACCTTGGCTACACTCACAGTGCCTGAAAAAAAATGAAACTACATTATAGAACAAGGGAGTTCTGATGGGTATAGAAAGATGAGAATGAATAATAGAAACACAGGTGAAAAGATGAAAACAGACACATATACAGGAAAAAGTAGAACTAAGACCAAAATGTTGAACAATCTACCCAAATTAAAGAGGATTCGATAACTTAGAGAAAGAGGAGTCTGCACAAACATGTGTGTTTGTGTGTGGGGGGTGTGTGTAGAGAAGAGGGAGATATTTAAAATCTGAAAAGCACTAAAATCTTACTGGAATAAGGTAGAAGAAAAAGAGGAGAGTGATAACATGCTCAACAAAGTTTTCAAAGCTACCAGCCCCTTAACATTATGTTTGAACTATTCATGTCATTATCCCGGCATAACTTTTAGCCAAAGTTGGGTTCCAGTCTTCCAATAGGATTCAAACTAAAGATTTTACTGCTCCACTTGCCACAGGGCCATTTGTCTTTTTCACTTTAAGTCAATAGCTCAAAGCCACTATGTCATATGCCCACCCAGACTAAGCCAGCCAGAGTCACATCAGCAAGCAGAGTTTGGCATTGACCTTTTCATATTCTGTATTTGACTGCCTGGCCCATCAGTGAGTTTCTTGCCTCTCTTTTTACAATTTCACTAAACTGTAAAGAGGGGACCGTCAGTCAAAATACCAAGCACAGAAAGGTCACAGCGACAGCTTACTATTTGCCTATGATTTTTAATCATTCACTCTGGAATACACCCAAGACCCTACAGTTAATTTCACTTGTTATTGACAGAAAGAATCTCACCTAGCCTTCATTTCTAGCATGAAATGACGAGACAGAAACCAGAGAAAAAGAATCCCACTACATTGTATGGACTCAAGATGATTCAATTCATTTTCAGGTTTTATTTCTGCAACTTGAAATGAGCAACAATGTGTTGTTTATTACTGAAACACACACACAAATAAAACTCATACCCCTTATTCTACTCTTTGTGACAAAGTATGTCGTGAGACCTAGCAGACTACATAACTCACATGTTCTCAAGACCTTGGCAGCCTGTGGACATTAAATGTTATAAAATACATTTAATGTATTGGCTGAAAGCTAATATTGCCAGAGGATATAATACTAGTATCCTCCAAAAGGTGTCTTTCTCCATCTCAACACTGATTACAATTGGTGCCAAATAATTGTTGTGTGAGACATCTTGTACCTCTATTTCTATACATCATAGACTATTTCATAGCAACAATAAATGTTGGTAGCTCCTTCCCAGTTAGTATAACAATAACAATAAAACCCTTCAGATGTAGTTAAATATCTCCAGTGAGGCAAATTTATCCAAACTGAAAAAAACACTGTTGTAAAAATATAAAATTGACTTATAATTTGTTGACACATTACCTGTGAAATCTTTTCATGAGAAAAAAATGCATCTTCTACAATTTAAATTTTTACATGTGTGTGTGTGTGTGTAAAATGCCTAAAAAGCGGAAAGACTATAATAGTGACTAGTAATTCTGACAACAAATTATAATTACTGAAGGAGCTTTTTAAAAATGTCTGGAGGCAATGGTTTAAAGTTCCTGTTGTGGTTCTATTTTTACTCACCCAAGATTGTTAACTACTCAAAATGTCCATTAAATATAGAAGGCACAACCTTATCTATAGTTTCTAAATCAACAGGTCTAGAGTGGGGCTAGACAATTCAAATTATACAGTTTAACAACTTTATATGTCATGCTTATGGTACTGATCCCAAGAACACTTTGAGATCTGCTGTTCTATTAGAATGATGGGTCTCCAGGTATTTGCAGTGCTCTTTCCTTCTCAACTGGACAACAATGTTGTAGGAAAGGGGGGTGTTTTACCATATTATTTCCCTTCCCTATCTTCTCCAAGATCCTCTCAACCTTGTGACTAACCCAATGACCCAATTTCATGTTCCTTTCTGATCAAAAAATAAGAAACCAATAATCAAGATAAACATATGTAACACACACATGTACACACAAAACAAACAGCAAAAACATGGAGTCTGGGTTGCACTGGCCAACAACTCATAAGCGTACAGTATGCCCTGGAGTGTGGCTAATATACCCAGTGTCATTCCACTGGACAAAATTATTTTCCCTCTCCCAACAGGTTATTAATTGATAATAGCCTCTCAGCTAGGGGTAGAAATTTATGTTCATGTCCTCTTCTCCATAATGGAATTGTATCTGGATTGAACTCGTGCAAGTTTTAGGCATGCTGTCACAAACCCTTTGGCTTCATATGAACAACGGTCTGTTGTATCTGGAAGAAGCCATTTCCTTGAAGTCATCTACCATCTCTGTCTATTAATAATCAATCTTTTCACCTCCTCTTCCACAAAGACTTGAGGTTGATAAAGACACTCCATTTAGGACTAAGTGTTCCAAAAGTCTCTCACCTTTAAACATTGTCCAGTTGTTGGTTAATTTTAAACTTGTGTTCTTGTGTTATATTTTAGTGGGTTTTTGTATACATTTAGTTAGTTCAAATTTCCAAAATGAGATGTGGATGATGACTGAGGCCTCTAATTCCAGCATTCAGAGGTCTGAGGCAGGAGGCTCAAGGAAAATCTGAGTGAGCTAGGCCACATGGCAAATGCCAGGCTTACTTGAGACATAACAGAAAACTCTCAACAGAAAGTGTTCCATAGCTAACAAGCTATACTGGCTACATTTGAGGCAGTTATTGTACACCTTCCTTCAAATCTCTTTGCTCATGCACAAACAGATACTTATTATTCAAAATAGTTTCTTAAACACTGACTAGCTTTTTATAAGTAATTTTAGTACCTAAATCTAATCCCTAAACAATGCAGTGTGTGTGTTCTTCTTTATGATTTTAAGTATCATAAAATCAAGATCATATTACTTGCATTTACCCATACTATGGCATTTTGAGGTAAATACTATAATCTTTATTTACCGATGGTTATGTATGTGGTCTATAGTATACTCATTTTCATGTATTTTTTTGAAATTCCAAATATACATATACATGGTATCTATTGTTTATATCCACGTTATTTCAAGATTTCTCCTTATAAACAATGCTTTGGTGAATATTTATGTACATGAAAATCTTTTATGTTACTATTTATAGAAGCTGTACTCATTCGCACTCTCAATGAGTTGATAATAATTCTTCCTATACTATGAATTCCTCCAGTGTGGCAAATTTGTATTTTTTAATTTGATTGTTGCAAAATGATGCATTTGTGTGATTCTACTTTGAATTTCCATAAAACAAGACAGTTTATAAAGATAGTTTAAAAGCTATCTAATTTTATACCTCAGTTAGATATATACAATATCATAGGGGAAGCTATTTAAGGTCACTGGAAAATTTCTTAGCATACTGTTCATAAGTATTAATTTTTCACAAGGGAATGGATCCCATATTTTCTGACCAAGTGCTTAATGAATTGAACTATATAAAAGATGTCTTGATTTTAGGACTATAGTTGAGTATTTCAAATTTTTTTTTCTCTTCACATTAACTTAGATTCTAATAAAGGAGGAACTTGAATTTAGTCTGTCGTGTTTTCCTATCCTAAACTCACACAAGAGACCATGGAAAGCTTAATGAATCTTCCTTTTCCAATATCCAGGAGGATAACTACGTGTTTTTCTTTGGATTCACCATCCTATTTAGCTTCTCTAGGATCATGAACTATAGGCTCAAAGACCTTTATTTATGGCTAGAATCCACTAATAAGTGATTACATACCATATTTATTTTTTTGGGTATGGGTTACCTCACTTAGTATAGTGTTTTCTATTTCCATCC
>LOEQ01006795.1:71713-88900 GCA_001685075.1 Bramus lutescens | reverse complement strand
CTCTCATTTAAGAGAGGCTTCCTGACTCAGCTTTAGCTGAAAAACCTTGCAGCTATTTAAGAGGTCCTGCCACAAAACAGTTAAATGGTCTTGATAAAAGCTGACCGGATGCTTTTTGATATTCAGCGATAGCAGGAAAATCACTGTACCATTTTAAAATGCCACCTTTCTAGGCCATCCTGCCAGGGCAAACTTTGACACTTCCAAGCAGGCAGTCTGACTATGGAGCATTTGAGTGCGGTTTGTGAGCATACTGCTACAACTTGCTTTCTTGCAGGGAACTTGAAATGCCATAAAGTTATGGCAATAAACATGGCTACAGCTGGTACCTCCATTATGAGGCTAGAATCACAGAAAGGTAAGGAATGGGCTGGATCCAGCTGTCAAAGCCACAGCTTTAATCTTACTCATATTGCTTGGCAAATTAAAAACTCATGTAGTCAGAAAAAGAGATATACAGTAAAAAGAGCATAAAAATAACCTCTAAATGGTTTACTGTGTGTTAAAAATATATGCTGGCTTTGGAGAGGAAAGAAAAAGTTTAAAGTCCTTAAAATAAAAATGAAAGAAAGAGTAGTTGGGTGTGGTGGCACACACCTTTAATCCCAAACTTGTTAGACAGAGGCAGACAGATCTCTGTGAGTTCCAGGACAAAGATTTTCAGAGAACCTGTCTCAAGAAGCAAAAGTAAAAATAAAAGAAATAGAGTTTAAAATAAAGCCACATAAAGATGGAAAACACACAGAGAATCTGAATACTGTATGTTATTATGCTCTCTTAAAATTGCATGAATGCTGAGAAAGGAGCAACAGATGCTAAAAAAAATACTTGTTTGTAAATGCTGCTGAATTAATCCAAGATAGGTATTTTGAAAATACCTTGACTTCAAAATTAAAGTCAAAAGGTATGTTAGTTTGTAGAAGAGATTTTGCTTTTGTTTCCACAGAAAATGAGAGGCTATGGTTTCATTCTGAGTTAAGGAAAATCAGGTTTAATCAAGGAAGACCACCTGAAAAATCTCTGGTAGGAACAGATGGCCTAGATATCAGAGTTGTACATGCAGAACAGGTTAAAGATTACTGCTTGAGATGATCAATACTCACAGGATACTCTAGTCTGAAATTTATCATAATTCTAATTTTTTCACGTCCCCATAAGATTACCAGCACCCCAAACAGCAGAAAGTAGCCTGGAATACTATGCCCACATTCCCACAAACTGGACGATGGATGATTTCCTTTGTTTAAAAATAAGAGGGGGAAATGGTGCAGGACAATTCTGTATTATGTCAATTATGTTTTAAATAAATGCCAATTGGCCAGTGGCCAAGAAGGAAGTATAGGTGGGGTAATCAGACTGGAAGTCGAGGTGGGGCAATGAGAACAGGAGAATTCTGGGGAAAAGGAAGCCCATTCCTCTGCAGTCCTGTACAGACACCAAAGAAGCAGCATACGACCTGTCCCACTGAAAAAGTTACTGAGCCATGAGGCTAACACAGATAAGAATAATGAGTTAATATTAGTTATAAGAGTTAATAGAATCCTGAGCTAATGGACCAATCAGTTTATAACATATATATGTATGTATGTATGTATGTATGTATGTATGTGTGTGTGTGTGTGTATANTATATATATACTTCTGTGTGATTCTTTGGGACCTAACAACTCTGGGAACCAGGCAAGGCAGAATCCCCAACAAATAGACCCTCATGTTACATGTTGTAAAAAACTATACTACTCTAGATTATAGAATGACCATGGAAGATGAATCAAAGTCCAATAGAAAATGAAAAAAAATATTTTTTTCACAGACTTCTATAAATGATCAAAGACCAAAGATGAGAGTACAAATTAATAATATTACAATTGAAGGATTATTAGACACAGATATGACTATTGCTACTCCAAAATCTTGACATCCAAATTGGCCTCTTCACGGGGGAGATGTTACATTCCTAAGAATTGGAATTCTTTCTCAGGTAAAACAAAGCAAGAGATTGGTTTAATGCATAGGACCAGAAGGAGAGAGAGGAAGGTTGAGATCAGTGGTTACAACAATAGAATGCCTAAATTCACATTCCCGACATCTTAGAAATGGATCATAAACCAACTCAGATTTTTGGGAAGGATATTATAACATATTATAAAAAAAACCTCATCAACCATTGCGGTTGTACAAAAATGCAGAATGACAACTGGCAAACACTCAGATGTACCAGTAGCCCTACCTTTAAAATTGTTGGCAGACAAACATACATGGTTTAAGCAATGACCTTTAACAATAAAGAAACTGCAGTCTTTAGATCATTTGGTACAGGAACAATGAGATGCTCAGTATATTGAACAATCAACCAGCCCTTGGTATTCTCCTGCATTTTTTGTTTAAAAGAATGGAGAATGGTAACAGATCTAAGAGCTACTATTAAGTTGATTCAGCCCATGACATCTCTACAATATGGAATTTCTTTGAGTTCTCTAATACCTAAATGTCCTCTTATAGTTATTGACTCAAAAGAGTATTTCTTCACAATACCTTTACAAGAAAAAGACAGATAAAATTTTTCTTTACAGTGCCTACTTTATTAACTCTCAGCCTGTTAAAATATATTATTGGAAGTTGCCTGAAAAGTAATGTTTAACAGCCTTACCTTGTGCCAATATTGTGTAAGTCAGCTATTGAAAATGATACATAAGGAATTACCTGAATCTATAGTTGATCATTACATGGATGACATTTTACTATCTGATTCAAATGTATATAATTTATAAAGAATGTCTGAAGAAATAAAGAATGTTTTGCCTTCTTGGGGATTACAAATTTCTCCTGGAAAAAAGCAAAGAGGACATTCTATCAATTATTTAGTTTATAAGACAACTTTACAGAAAATTAGACCACAAAAAGTATGAACTAGGGGAAATTGATTGCAGACTCAAAATAATATCCGAACATTATTCGAGACAGTACTAGTCTTTGGCCCAATATTGGAAAAAAAGCTGATGAACTGACTAATTTAAAGAAAACCTTAAGTTGCAACAAGGAGTTATATAGTCCCAGGGATTTATCAGCTGAAGCTGAGAGAGAATTTACTTTGATTGAAGAGAAATTATTGAAGGTACATGTGGATCATGTGAACCCAAATCTTAACTGCATTCTGGTCATAATACACTCTGAACAATCCCTTATATGAATTTTCATGAGTAGAAAAGATATTATTTGAGAATGCATTTTTAACCACATAAACCAAGTAAAAATAATAAAAAAAAACATTTGGAGAAGGTCTCTGGATTAATTCTAAATGGAAAACTGAGACATTGTTAATTAGCAGTAATAGACTCAGAAGAAATTGTAGTGCCATTAACGCATGATGACATTAACAAATAATGGTAAGAAAGTAAAATCTGGAAAAATGCTTGTAGTAATTTTTGGGAGAGATAAACAACAACAATCTCAAAAGCAAAAGAATTTGACTTACAAAGAGAACTAATTGGATTCTTCCTTGCATTGTATGGTACACACCAATAACTGGAGCCCATACCTTATATACTGATGAAAGTAAATCAGGAAAGACAGGATACAAATCAGAAACTTTAAGTAAAGTAGAACAAATTCCCTATGTTTCTGCCAAACAGTCAGAATGATATTGTATTCTCATGGTACTAAGGGACTTTAAAAATTTTCAACATAGGTCCTGATTTACAATATGAAGAAAGAATTGTTTTGCATATTGAAACAGTTAAATTTATACCAGATGATACAGAATTGACTTTATTATCTATTCAGGTATGAGATACAACCAGTAATAGGCATAGTCCCATTTGCATAACTAATTGCATAACTAATCCCATACATATCTGTCATGTTCTCCAACACAGAATAATGCAGAAATCAATCAATTATTGATTGGGTATGTCACAAAAACCTCATTATTTCATAAAATAATTCATTTCAACAGCAAGTGTTTATAAAAACACTTTTGTATCTCATGGGAGCAGACCATGAAAATTATAATGAGATGTCATATTTTTTCTTTATAAGACCAACCATCACTACATTCAGGAAGTAAACCAAAGGATAAACAGAGGAAAGAAATCTGACAGATGGATTTTTTTACATTTTGTTAAATTTGGAAAATTAAAATATTTACACCATAACATTGATACCTATTCAGGTATTCAATGGTCAACTGCTTAGAGTTTGGAAAAGGGTTGACTCAGAAATCACACATTTACTAGAAATATGGTCATCATGGACATACCTGCACAAGTGAAAACAGACAATGTTTCAGGTTACATCTCTAAGAAACTAAAACAGATTTTTTGCTTATTATAATATAATGCACAGTACAGGTTTACAAAACAATCCTCCACTTTATGCAGTTATAGAAAGATCAAATAGAAATATAAAGTATATGTTAAATAAATAAAAAGGATGATAAATACTCTTAAAATATGTTGCATAATGTTTTATTGATACTAAAATTCCTTAATGGTAATGAGAAAGGAACAACCACTGCAGAGAGACATTAGACAATAGAAAGAATTTCTGAATTAAATCAATGAGTATTCTTCAAGGATGTGTTTATCTCAGAATAGAAAGTAGGAGATGTGCTACAATGGAGAAGAGGTTTTGCTCTTGTTTCCAAAGGAGAAGAAAAACTATGGATAATATCAAAATTTGACATGATTCAGTTTGAAAAGGAAAAACCACTTGAGAAAGAGAAATAACAGCTCATCCACAGAGGATACCATTTGTATGGAAACTTCACAAAGGTTGAGGAAGGATTGTGTTCCTATATTAGCAGGAAAATAGAAAATTCCCATCTTCAGGAAGTCAAGAGACCTTGGACAGGTACATGCTTAAAAAGAAACAATAGCTATCCAGAAAGAATAACTAAGAAAGAATAATCTGACTTATGAACCAATAATCTCTGGAGGGTAAAATCTCACTTATTAAACATACATAACTCCTTACTTCTTAATATAATAATATTTCTGACTCATATTAAATCAAAGCTCTCTTTGAAGTTGGATTGCATACTCTCTTTCTCTAAATCCAACCATGTTTTTAAAATGAAAAATCAGAATTTCTGTCTCATATCAGGAGAGCCACCTGATGTGGTACAGAAGGAAGATAAAAATCTAGGGGCAGGTTATCAAAACTCTGTTTTCAAAAATTCTACTTCTCCCCATACCTATTTTTGTCTCTATGGTACCTTTCTTTGAATACATAGCTGACAAAATTTAAACTTTTCATTTAGATATGAATAATGTTTAAGTTTTCCACAATGAATAATAAGTTTTCCTATTATAATTTATTAAGTCTCAAGGAAGATTACAGGGCTCCACAAGAATGATTTCACATGGTTCACCTGATGCCATTCAGCAGATAGCATCACTTCAACATCAGTATTGGACTACAAACTGCTCAGAATAATTTTGAGGTAGCTAGCTGAGATGACCCAGCCTAACAAACTATTCTAGCCAGGACTTGACACAAGCCCTGTTCTTTCACAAAACACATGGACTGAACAAAAATGACATAATTGCCTCTCATAGGACATGACATTTAATCCCAATTTTTCTTTTTGGGAACCTTCAAAGATGCTGTATACCCCATATAGTAGGAAGTAAATTTCATAATATGACACCGACATTCCCAAGATTTGGGATGGATTTTGGTTATTCAATGGATTATAGATATTTTTCACTGTTTATGGGGGATAATTACAAGTTATTATTGGCAATGGTCAAAAAATCTAAATAAAAGAAATTAGACTGAAGGTTTTTGTGTTGAAAGGTGGGTATAAATATTATAGGATAAAGGGGAAGATTATTGAATCTACTCTGAAAAGAGAACAGGTAGATACAGGTAAGAGGATAAAGTAATTTATTGTACCTACTTTTAAAAAGCAGCTAATAGTTTTAAATATTTTTCATTGGACTGAACTATTATATACTGAATACAAATTTTGTATATTGACATAAAGTTGAGATCAATTTTGTTAGATCATGCTGTACAAATATTTCTACTCTTGTTCAAGATATTGTAATTATATAACTCATTTATCAATGTAGTGCAAATTTCTATTCCTTGAAAATTATTATTAACAACTGTTTAGGATAATAACCAAATACACTGTTAGCAATTTGTCATCTATTATAGTCAAACTTGTAGTCTCATTAGGTATGTTTTCAAGGTCAAACATAGATGTATTTTAAATAATTTGATCATCTTCAAAAACTTCAGAGACCTAGAGAATACACCATTTAAGATATTTTAATAGTATATGCTCTTTCTGATGAAAATGAAGCAAGTCTGATCCTGGAAGCATTCACTTGCTTCAGGGAAGATAATGGGCATTGAAAAAACTCCACATGGAATTTACTTTCTTTGTTGCAAAAGCAAGCTACTGGGCAAGAAAATGCCCTTTTCCCAATGGCTAACAGTATGCTGTGCTAATTGGACAAGCAGGACAGAAACAAAAGTGACTGCCAAATATTGTCAAGATAAGATGGGACAGCCATTCAGAATATCCTGCTTAAAGAAATGGCTATCAGATATGTTAAGTCTGTAGGCTGAAGAGAGATTCCTCAATGTTTCAGCCAGTTGTTTCTGTAATTTCTCACTTTTTTTGGAAGTCACTTGCTCACACTTCCTGCTTTTTCAGTTATTATTTACATTTTGGGTTCCTAAGAAAGTTGAAGACTAGATAGTTACAGTATAACTTAACTAAAAGTTACAGTTTATGCTTTCCTTGCTTCCCTGATGAAGGAAACAAGTTATCATAGAAAGAAAATTAGGTAAAAGACTTTGCATGCACCAAAATAGGATAGATATGTAGTATTTTTGCTGAATTTGTCAAAAGTAAATGTACTAGACATTGTTGGTGCATATATTGCCTTTATATATTTTATATAGCCATTGTACTTATTGTATATATTTTTTCTTATATTAGTTATGGCCTTAATTTTTATTTTTAGATCAAAAAGGACATGTAGGAATATTTTATTTGTATTTAAAAAAATAAACTTGCCTGAAGTTCAAAGAGTAAAACAATTGCAGTGATCAGCCTTAAAGTCCAGGCAGTAGTGACAAACACCTTTACTGGAAACACCTGCCTGTAAACCTACAGTTCAGTCCCTCACTAATGTGCTGAGTGATTCTTAATCTATTAATATTTAAAATGAAGAATAATCATCACATACTATAATTGATATATTCACCTCTGGTTTAACATAAATACATATAACTGGAATAAAAACAGTTTCTTCACAAATTATTTTATTAGTCCTCATATAAAGTTAAATTGTCATCCCATAATGTCAGGTAGTCATTCAATTAATTTTCCAAAAGCATACATTTTCTATCCTTATGTTAAATTAATTGGCGCTATTCCCTTTGCATATTAATGTGATTGGCTATTTACTATTTATGAATAAATATAAATAGCCACATTTATAGTTTAGTTAATATAAATGCAGAATTGCAAATTAATAAAAATGACTTTAGCATAAACCATTACAGTCAAGAGAGAAAGATCAACGTTTTCTAATCTTTCCCATTAAAGAAATTGCTAGTCTTTTTTTTTTCTTGGAAACTCAATATCATGAACCAAAGTTGATGAAGAGTTTATAAACTAATTTTAGATGCTCAATATAAAATTTGATATGAACATTCTGGCATTGAATTTCACTATAATTTTTTATTTCTTTTAAACTAAAGCAGTGTTACAAGCTATGTAATAATTTATGGTCCCTTGTCTGGATACTAATGAAGCAATTAGGAAGCAAGACGATTATATTTTTTTTGAGATGAAGATATAAAGCATGTGGAAAGGAACTTAAGGAGGTACAGATTATTTTGACTTTATTACCATGACAATTACTGGCAAGACAGTAATAATTATATGCACTTTGATCTGTTTTATTTCCCAGACACTTTGGATAGGATATCATTCTAATTTCCACAAGATATTTTCTTAAGTCAAAAATATTGAGACTAAGAACAGTAAGTAGTTATTGCAAAAATAGAAGACGGGCCGATGTAGGCAAAACAGTATAATAAATATCTTCAGTAAACAGCTTTAAAATTATAAACTACAATAAACAAAATGAGTGTGTTTGAGGATAGTTAATATATTGAGAAAATTCTTAATTATGTTCACTATAACTGTCCTTGACAATGGAAGAAAATGGATACACATGTGACGCAATTGAATACATACTTTATTCTGTTATGGTAGCAATTTTATTGTGAAACATGCGTATACTTTGTATCTTATCACATGGCATATGTATAAATATGTACAAAACAG
Organism: Bramus lutescens; assembly: GCA_001685075.1. Taxonomy (NCBI): domain Eukaryota; kingdom Metazoa; phylum Chordata; class Mammalia; order Rodentia; family Cricetidae; genus Bramus; species Bramus lutescens. The sequence continues at coordinate 80,584 of LOEQ01006795.1, read as the reverse complement.
AGTATATTTTAAACATTTAAATAATTTTTTGACATTAGTTTTTATATTTGTTGAATAGTAGCAAATAAGACCATTTCTATGGTGTTTTGAAGGCTTGGATCAATAGGCAAGAATAAAACAGACATTAGTTTAATGTAAATGTGAATCACATATACTATGTTCTCCAATTTGAGATATGAGTTTGCTCAATATTTGTTTGTCTTATCTTGACCTTTTACAAAACACGACCTATTCTTCAAAGTTTTAAGTGCAAATTCATATTATTTAACACATTTACTTACTTTTTCATTGTGCTCCACAATAACAATGTAAGGGCTTCATTCATAGAAATCGATTTCATTTACTTTTTCTATGCTTATATTGTTTTAATTCAAAATTATGTAAAGATTACTTACTTATTAAACATGAATTGCATTGATCAAAATCTAGACTATTATCTTCTTTTTCTTTCACCTTTTCCAAATCCTATTTAATGATTTTAATTGTCTGGGTTCAGCATACTTTTACATAAAGTGTTTGGAGTATGCTGCTTTTATTTCTATAGCAAATGAGATTAATTTCCTTATATAGAGATTCTTAAATAGAACAGGATTTACTTAACATTCAAAGGAGAACATAACAAAAGCCCCAAATGATGAAACAAATTCTCTGAGTCATTTTAACATGATCTGACATCTGGACAAGAAGTTATTTTCTGGTACAATCAGCCTCCTGTGTAGGGAGCGTGGTCTCTCTGTGATCTCCAAAAACAATTATTTTGTGCTAAGTGCCATGTCAAGCACTTTGTGCATGCTCAAGCAAACAGTTCTCAAATTGAACTGAAGACATGAAAAGGGAGAAAGAAAAACATTGGAGCCAGATGGATTTCCTGAAATTAGATACTCAGGTAAAATAAGTAGCTTGTTTTTCCAAACTTGAAAAGCTGTATGTTTTCTTAATCTCTAAATAAACAAAATTGTCCTACCAATAATACAGTAAACTGCACAATAACTGAATATTTCTGCTTCCATTTATAAGAGTGGCAATATTGGAAACATATCTAAAATTCACACTTGAGCAAATATCAGTTTCATTGTTTATATTCCATAGGTTTGCCTTGTATGTTTCATTATCTTTTTTGATAAGCAAAAGGTAATTTTTCTCAATCACATATTTTGTATCAATATTTATTACTTATTTGGCAGATGCCATGCATTAAATAGTCACAAAATAATTGTAGGATTTATGTTTGATTATATGTCTAGTCTACATATACCTTTACTCTGAATTTTGATGTTTTCTCCTTTGTTCGCATACAATGCACTCACAAACAGGGCACTCTCTTTTGTGCTCTCTCTCTCTCTCTCTCTCTCTCTCTCTCTCTGACACACACATGCACACACACAATGATATTTCAAGTAAATTTTAATTTTTAATGTTTCAGTTATTTAGCATGAATTTGCAAGTATATTGTTTTAGCTCACCAAAATCACTTTTATAATAATTATAATAAGAACCTTTTCTGGTAAAACTTAATTACCATTATATATAAGAGGAAAATAATACAAGCATTGCATATTGTTATCATATCTAAATACATGAATAAAAGATAAATTTCACTTTGGCAAATGATTTTGCCACAGTAAAGGTCCAAAGGGAATTAATAAAAAAAAGTATCTGAGTAAAAGTTGAGAGAACAGATAGATTATGAATTTATAACAAAGTATAAATATAGTTAGTATAAGCAGACATAATTTTAAGAATATTTTCTTAATAAATTCTGCATTTGTCTCAGTTTTGAATATATTTTTTGCAATTAAAGTGAAAACTTGAACTCACATATAAAATGATAATAGATTTGAATGATTATAATTTATATGAAATATAAGCCTGAGATTTTTAAATAGATTAAATTAATCCTATCAACAAATACTATTTTTTTATCCTCAATATAAATATAGAAAATATTGAGATACAAAAGATAATCATTTCTTTCAAACTTACTCTGCCAGAAAATGAACTAGGATTTATGAACAATGGTCTGGTGGTAGAAACTCTTTCTTACCTGCTTGTGTTTTAATCCACTTACCTAATGACTATATGAATTATTTTCTTTCATAATCTTATGGCATTTTAAAAGTCATCAGATAAGTCACCTTTAAAATATCCCATGTGTTTTCAGTGAATAGTCTATTTATTTAGAAGAGCTTTAATTACAAATGTAAATTGAGCTGAAAGTAAAATTCTTTTTGACCCTGTGCCTAAACACAGGCAAATATCACTAATTACCTAAGTACTAAACCACACAAATATCACTAACCCTACTAGACTGGCAGTTTTGTTTCAGTTTACAGAAATGCATGGTCATATACGCAGTACTTCAAGCTCTTAATATACATTGTGGGTTTTTTTTTTGGTTACATACTTCAGATTTGCCATGGCATATAATAATAATATTGTGGCATCATCCAAAAGGGTCTGTTTCTTCTTGTTTCCTAACTTCTACAAACCAATATTTTTAAAAAATATTTACAGAACCTTGCTCCCTCATGAATCTTGTATATTTAGAATTATGTGGTACATAAATTCTTCATGTTGGAACAATATAAATATAAGATTCTCCCATTTCCAATCATGTGATAGTTCATTTATTTTCATATTAAATGAAATTTTACTATGATTTACCTCAATTTATTTGTTAATTACCCTGCTGAAAGTCATCTTGCAGAAATTTAAGTTTAAAGAATTATGAATAAAACTGCTATAAACATTATAGTTGATATTCTTGTAGACAGAATGTTTAAACTGTTTGAGGAATATCAATATGTTAATGCATACGGTAAGAAATTGTTTTGTTTTGATAGAAACTGTCAGAAATTTTTAATTTTATTTTTATTGAAACATTTTTCCATATTATATATTCTGATCAATGTTTACCTTTCCTCATATCTTCCTAGATCCTCCCTTCTCATGCCTTCATTGTCTCTGTTTCCCAAAACGTATTTAAAAAAAAACAATCAAAATACATTAAAACAAAACAAACAAAAAATAAGGTAATGGCATTAGAAAAACATACACTTAGATATACACATGGAGAAACAAACACAAAAAAAACATAAAAAACACATAATCAGGGGTACAGACGTCCGGGTGACATGGTCAGCCCCAGAAGAGCCAGCCGGTAACTAAGCACTATTATGGTTGTCTTGTAGTAACCATCTTGGTCCACCAGTAACTAATCTGGGGAGCAAGTGGTCCTGACAGTGAAAAACAGTTTGGCTACTGAGGTCCACTCCCTACACCTTATGGTCCAGATGGCGGCTAACACGGATCATCAGTGCAGTGCAAATTGGTCTTCTCAGTATGGCATCGTGGCTGGAACCAGCAGGGAGAATGGCATGGAGACTCCTATGCACAAGAACCCAGAGTGGGAGGAGGCCAACCAGGTCTTGGCAAGCATCATCAAAGCAGGGGCTGTCAATGGCTTAAAAGCCAGTAGCAATGGGCCTGTGCCCAGTCTACAATATATCTGTAAGGCAAAAGCCTCAGCTTTGCAACAGCAACAGTATTACCAATGGCATCATCAATACAATTATGCCTATCCTTACAGTTACTACTATCCCATGAGCATGTTCCAGTACAGAACTGAATGCTGGGAAGAAGGGCAGAGAGATCCTCCATGGAGTTAACCAGGTCAGACATGCTGAACCTTTCCCAGTAAGCCACAACCACATGGTGACATACAGATTATTAGAAAGGGGTTAATCAAGGTGTGAGGGTTAGCCAATAAGAGGCAAGAGCTAATGGGCCTGGCAGTATTTAAATGAATACAGTTTCTGTGTGGTTGTTTCAGGTGTAAGCTAGCAGGGTGGCCGGACCAAAAGCAGGCCCTCTCGCCTTGTTACAAGGCAGTGTTTCAATGAATACAGTTTCTGTGTGATTATTCCGGGTGCAAGCTGGCTGGGGGGTCGGGAAGACAAGCAGCCTGCTCCTCTTGTTACAGGAACCCACATTCCAAGAGTCGGGGTGGTCATGGGGCCCACATGGATTGGGGCTGAGACAGAGCACAGGGAGGAAAGAAGCACGACCTGGCTCCAACCAAATGCATCCTCAAGAAGATGGCAGCACTCAAGTGTGAGGACCCAGTGTGTGTGCTTAAGGAGAAAAAGAGGAGAGCCTGATTCCAGAGTGGATACTCAAGTTGCCTGTGCCTTAAAGCTTTGGTGCTGTAGATGAGCAACCTGGAAAGCAGTGGGGCTGACCCTGAATGGCAGAAGCTACAGATTGTGGGCACCTGTCCTGACATCACAAAGCACTATCTACAGCTGAACTCTGCTCCAGACCCATCAACTATGTGAACTGTGGCTGTTTTGAAGAAGTCTCTCTCTGTGCATAGTCAAGTCCCACTAGAAGGAGAAGCAGGACTGTGCCTTCACCTGTGAACAGATGAAGTCCATTTGATAGGACCTGATGGTGCAAGCCATCCGCACAGAGTTCACTGTGGAGGTGTGTGAGACACATGCCCGCATTGGCTTGGAGAAGGGTGACCATGAAGAATTCAACCAGTGTCAGATACAACTCAAGTCACTGTACACAGAAAACTTGGCAGGAAATGTGCTTTACTGTACACCAAATCCTCTACTACATCTTCACCAAGAACCCTGGGGACATCAGTACAGAGTTGGCCTACCTCACAAAGGAGCTAAAAACAGAACCCTGTGTGTCCCACCCATTGAAACTGAAGTCAGCCTGGGCTCTAGACAACTACTACTGTTTTTTCTTCCCTTTCTATTGTCATGCACATTGTGTATCTGGCTACCTTGTGGACAAGTTGTTTGCAGATTGGGAACACAGGGCTGCCCTCAAGGCCATCATCAAAACCTTCTGCCCTGCACTGCCTGGCTTCTACCTGAGGCCAATCTGGACTTAGAGGGCAAGGCTGCCTGCTGGGCCTTCCTGGTGCAGCTGTCACCCTTCTAAGCACCCATAGAGAATGAGTGGGTTTAGGGCTTTGGCCCAGTGGCACCTTTGCAGATTTTGTTTTTGAGCCATGGACATGGGTTCTAAATTAATTTGTGGGGAGTAGGCTCCAGGAAGAGTCAGCATCCATACCCCAGTTTCCCACCAGAGATATATACAGAGATTTTTCTACATTTTCTTATATTTTTTTTCTCAGAGAGGATAATTGGGAGTATAGTGGAGGAGGGTGGGGTGGGGGCTACAGGTTCTTGACTACCTCTCACCTCCTCTAACGCTGTTTCAGTATTTTTTCTCTCTCTTTGATCTCATACTCCAGCAACTGACCCTGCGTGGTGCGCTGTCCAATGTTGGGAGGGAGTTCAACAGAAAGAAGACAAGCTAAGCTGTCCAGCCCTCACCCACCTGCAGCAGAGCACCAGCCAGCCACACCTATTGCATGGACTGCCTCTCGGGCCTTAGAGTTTGGGGTGAGGGGAGCTTCTTAAAGACTATGCCCCACCTTCAACTCATCACACCAGTAAAACCAGCCAGCACCCATCAACACAGCCAGGCCAGTGACACACTGCACTTAGGACTCCAGAGCCTTCGTGGGACCATTCCAGCAGGGCTGCCTCACCTTATTCAAGTTGTATTAAGTTGTCTCCGTGTCCCATCCTTCCTCTGCCCCAATGTTTCTGCTGATTTTTCCCTTCCCTCCCTCTTCTTCTTTCTCCATCCCTGCTGATGACTATCTTAAATATCAACATAGAACCTTCATCTGGTGACAGATGGAGACAGAGACAGAGACCACGTTAGAGTCCTGAACTGAGCTCCCAAGATCCAGTTGAAGAGCAGAAGGAGGGAGAATGTGAGCAAGGAAGTCAGGACAGTAAGAGGTTGGTCCATCCACTGAGACAGTGTGCCTGATCTAATGGGAGCACACCAAAGCCAGCTGGACTGGGACTGAACGAGCATGTGATCAAACTGGACTCTTTGAATGTGACTGACAACTGGGGCCAACTGATTAGCCAATGATAATGGCACTGGGATTTGTTTCTACTGTATGTACTGGCTTTTTGGGATCCTAGTCTGTTTGGATGCACACCTTTCTAAGCCTGGATGGAGGGGGAGGGCCTTGACCGTCCCATAGGGCAGGGTAACCTGCCCTCTCTTAGGACTGGAGGGGGTGGGGGAGGTTGAGTGGGGGAGTGGGAGGGAAATGGGAGGTGAGGAGGAAGTGAAAAATTTGAATGGTTTTATTTATAAAGCAATAAAAAAATAGAAAATAAAAGGTAAAATGGTTACCCTCCCTTCCTTCTTATCCTCTGCCTTCATGAATCACGAGCTCACATCATATTTCCTTCTCTTTTCTGTCTGGGTGTTATTAAGTTATTTTTCTTCTTTCTTCCCTTTTCTTTTCAACCCTCCCCTCTCTTCTGCTATGTAACTGTAGGATGTTTTATGAGGTTGCAAACAGCTGGACTGCCAGGCTGCTTTTCTTTCTGATGCTTCCCTACCTCCCCTTCCCAGCTCTCCCCTCCTCTCCCTTCATTCTATTTGAGTATTGAGTACAGTACATTTTGGAAGTTTGAAACCAAAATTAGAGAGAGAGAGAGAGAGAGAGAGAGAGAGAGAGATAACACATAATCAGAAACCATAATATTCAGCCAAGAGAATCATAACATTAAGAAACATCTTCAAGAATAACACTGAGTTTGCTTTGTTTTGTGCATTTAAGTCCTTCCTTCAAATGTGGTTTCTATGCCAAGTATGACTCCATTGTAGAAACTGATCTTTCCTTTGTGAGTAGTTATCAGTTGGAGAAAGCTTCTCTCTCTCAGCATTAGAACTCCACCTTTCTTGGAACTGTGCTTGTCATGTGCATGCGGACGCAGTCTCTGGGAGTTCATGTGTGTAGCAGTCCTGATGTGATTGAAAACCGTAATTTCCTTGGTGTCATCCAGCCACACTGTCTCTTACAATCTTTTTAAGACTACAGGAAATTTGAGGGGTCATATAGAAACCCATCATAAATGAATCTCCTGAAAAAATACACATGAATAACAGTTAAACATAATCATCAAATAGTGGGGTAGCTAAGTACCAACTAGATTTCTCTCAACGGAAAGTGAAACCTCTAGTGCCAAGAATGGTTTTTATTTGATTTGTTGAGCAACATGGCCTCAGGAAACTCCCACATATCTCAAGCTCTTGCCAAGAATATTGTTTGCTTTCCAAAACCTGATAATAATGCCATGTTGCTGAAGACAAAAATCTATATATTTCTTTAAACATATAGAATTCAAGTTGGTGCATAAGTAGAGGTTTTATCCCCACTGAATACTGTTCCCAAGTTGGAAGGATGTGTGAATGCTACCAAAAGAGAAAGAAAAACACCAATCCTGCTTTAAACCTTTGTATACAGTATGATGATGTGATTTCCTCACATGCTAATTGCCATAGTGGCACTAAAGTTGTAGGAGTCACTAACCATAATCTGAATATTATTGGATTTAAGGCTTACACCATGAAACTGAATCCATGCTGAGCCTACTTGGGTGAGCATGAACCTGAGACTAGATAGGTCATCAAAATAGTTGAAAACAACATCATATTGTTCTGATAAATTAATGTAGCAGTACTTCTACTTGTAATCTTATTCAATATAGATCATCAACTTACTTAGCCATTATCAGAGGAACTTATCTCTACAGTATAAGGGAATTAATACAGAGACTCACAACTGGACAATGTATAGATAGTAAGAGATACTTGGATATTCTGTCCTTCGTGGTAGGTCTTAGGCAAACCACTCCCCAATCAATTTTTTTTAATTTATGATATTTTTCTTTTTATATACTATATTTCTTTCTATTTTTTTCTCACATCATGTTCCAGATATACTGTGAAAAATCTTAATAAAGTTTTGTATAATTTTACTTCCTACTAGAAATGAATGAGAGTTCTTGGTTCTCCAAATTCTTATCAATTTTTTGGGGAGAGGGATGTTCCCTGGCATTGACCATTCTAATCAGTAGAGAAGTGACACATTTTCACTTCAGTTTTCATACCCCTAGTGACATTTTATGTTGGAGGTTTCATACATAAAATGCTTTTTTTTACCATCTTTATCTTCTGTGAGATAGTATTAAAAGTTCTTTTATATTAAATTTATGTTTTTAACTTTGTTATTGTAAAGTTTAACAGTTCTCTCTGTCTCTATTTCTGACTGTTTCCACCTCTGTCTCTGTCTCACTGTGCTTCTTTCTGCATGTCTCTGGCTGTTTCTGTCTCTCTCCCTCGTTTTTGTCACTAAATTTGAAAAATAATAGTTTATGAGATGTTCCCTTAGAAAATATTATCTTATGTTTCTTCTTGTGCTTACATTGATTTTCATAAAGCAGCAGTGTACAATTTGAAAGGAAACAAACTAATATATTTTTTACAGACTTTTATTTTATTGAGCTCTACATTTTACTCTGCTCCCCTCCCTGCCTCAACCCTCCTCCCTTCAACCCTTCCCCAAGGTACCCATGCTCCCAATTTTTTCAGGAGATCTTTTCTTTTTCCACTTCCCATGTAGATTAGACCTATGTAAGTCTCTCTTAGTGGCCTCATTGTTGTCTAAGTTCTCTGGGATTGTAGAATGTAGGCTGGTGTTCTTTGCTTTATGTTTAAAAACTAACAATGAGTGAATACATTTGATAATTGTCTTTCTGGGTCTGGGTTACCTCACTCAAAATAATGTTTTCTAGCTCTATCCATTTTTTTCAGCAAAATTCAAGATGTCGTTATTCTTTTTTCTGATGGGTAGTACTCCATTGAGTAAATGTACAACATTTTCCTTACCCATTCTTTGCTCAAAAAGCATTTAGATTCTTTCCAGGTTCTGGCTATAACAAACAATGCTGCTATGAACATAGTTGAGCACAT
>LOEQ01006795.1:48911-59254 GCA_001685075.1 Bramus lutescens | reverse complement strand
TCTTTATTAACCAATGAAAGTAACACATAGATAGATGACCCTCCTACATCATAGTTTTATGACTGAGACACTAAATTTGAAGTCTTTTAAAGTAAAATGTAGCTTCTCAAAATAGAATTGTGTTGTGAACAATCTTTTATTTCTATTATCATCACTGTATTTTATATAATTCAAAACTTTTTGAAATGTGGATTATTGGCCTTTTAAGTATCTATATAGCATTCCTGAGGCTGGCAAGAACCACTTAACTATATGTGATATGCTATCTGGTCCTTTAGAAAAGCTATTTGTTGGCTCCTTATATAGCTATTAATACAAATAAGCATAAGAATTTTCTGAAGAAAATGATAAAAATATAGATTTGTTCCTCATACAAATATGAATGTTGCTATACTGACTTTAATTTAATAAACCAGAGATGAGGCCTTGTAGTATTAATAATTTTTACAAAAGAAAAGAATGCTAAAATATCCAGATATTTCAATACTGATTTTAAGTTTAGTCACATCTTGTTTAGTGACAAATTGACATATAGAAAATTTAATTACATGATTTTTGTGGTTGTACGAACATCATAGAATAAGTGTAAGCCCCTTGAAGAACACAAGATGCCACACTCCTCCCCTAAGGACCCCCAATCATCAGGTTCTACCCACAGAACACAGAACTGACCTAACAGTCAGATCCAGCCCCCACCCTACATAATTAAAAGCCCAAAGTTAGGATTTAAATCCTATTAATCCCTGCAATTGACTCAAGATCTGGACATTAAACTTCACTAATTCTCATTTATCTCCTATATTTAGCAAGAAAATAATTGCATCTGCTGTGGTACAAAATGTCCATCACTGATAAAAAAAAAAACAACTATTGTTAATATAGTACCTAAATCTGCATGGGAGATAGTGACTCTCTACTAAGACAAGGTAAATATTCTAAGGAGTGAATTTACACAGGAATCCCATTTATCTGTGTTTTCTTTCATCACTCATCATTTCTCTCATCTCCTTTGTTTAGAACACAACTTTTTATACACAGCAAGGCCTTATTTTTGGTTTGAGAAGTTGGTGGTTACTAATTTACAGTTGTATGAAAAAAGAATCACTTATTATTCATGTGTTGCACAGAGCTGCTCTTAAGTTCATTTTTGTTCTTTTTATTATTGTTTGTATATTATATGAAGGTATGCATGCACATATCTGCCAACTATTCCATTCATCAATATATTTGTCCATCTAATTTCCTTACAAATGAATTTTAAATTTACAACACTGCCTTTGTTCTCAACTGTCTTGATATCTTTATATTTTACAAAAATAATATAAAATTTGTGCTCTCATGTATTTACACATTTACCAATATCCCATAAAAAGAACATATTTAAATTTAAATGGTACTTCTTTTAGTGTTGTGGATTTTTTACATATATTCTATGAGTGTTCTCCTTTTGAAGACAGTATATCAACTACTACCTTACACAGTTACATTTTACACTTTCTCAATGCTAAATTCCTGGTTTGAAATTTCAAATCACACATATTCAATTCATTGGAATGCCTCTTTTTTTTAATTAATGAATTCCTTATATTTACCCAAGTCATTTATACACTGCCATTAACTAGTCAAATTGCTTTATTTGAGTTCTAAAGAAAGATTCCACATTGCTTTACTTATATAATGACATTTTCAATTTTTAAGAATTCTGAATGACATATATACTTTGCATATTATACATAATAAAAATCTCTAAAACTGGTAACAATAAACACATGTAGTTTAAGATCAGTTATATTGTTAGTAAAAACTCTAAATTCTTGGCCCAAGACTGAAAATAATATTTCAACTAAACAATTATTTGTCTCTAATAAATTCAATATAAATTATCTCAGTGATTCAAAATAATTTTAGATAAAGTTGTGCTATTGTTTTTAACTTATGTGTATTATTAAAATTATTATGGATAAGAATTTGTATTTTAGCATTAAAATAGTTAACATATGGACATGTATCAGAACTTAGAATTACTGAACATGACCCAATAGTCTAATGAAGCCATACTGCCTAAATTAAACCCATTTTATTTGGGGAATTCAAGGAAAAAACATACCTAGTGTATATATGGTTCTCTTTCCTGCCTGGTTTGCTTTAGTTGGAAGAAAATGAAACAGAAGTTTCAAAATAACAACTTTCCATTTGCTTTTATTCTTTGTCTGTGTAGATCACATTAGTATGCTGTGCCATAATAAAACATATAAAGTCTGCTTGTAGGTAGGCAATCACATGGCCTTTTTGCTACATCAGAAAATATGAAGACTTTATTGTCACATCTTTGTATATGCTTTCATGACTTAAATTATCTCACATTATATGTATATGTATGTGTATATGTATACGTATATAATATAGTTTGGTATTCAGATATTCTATGCCGTGCATGCATTATGAAGCCATAATACCAGACAGACCCATAGATTTGCTGTTTATTAAATTGGCATTATTACTGAATGTACAATCTCTTAAAAGTACATTTTAATTAAATACATTCATTCACATATAAACAGTAGACAAGTTTCCTACCATCTACGATTTCTTAGCAAGCAAATCTTAAAAATCTTCTCAGCAAAGTTGCACAGTATCGCAAACATGCTACAAATTAAAAAAAAAGAGGTCATGTTTAGAAAACTTCATAAATCAGGAAACTTCTATGCATTCTTAAAAATTTGCAGGACCAATGTTAGCTAAATGGAGGTAAAAGAGTAGAGAGTAGATTAGCACCAGTCATTTTTTGAAAGAATGTTCACTTACAAAAGGTTACTCCTGAAGTTTAAGATCACTTTCAGTAGTCACATAAGGAATAACTGCAGAAGTTTAATGGAAGCTCTTCTTGACGTTTGACCTTAGACATCACAAATGCAGAATTTTATTGTCATTACAGTATCAATTTAAATTTATAATATTCAATTACTATTTGTATCCTTTAAATATTGTCAACTCCCAAATCTCTCTTTTTTTGTATACAGAATAAATAAATGCATTCTTGGTTTTTCTATTTTTGTTGTTTGGAAATAAATTTCCTTCATTTGATTTGAATTTTTAAAATATCCTTATGACAATGTTTTTAACCCAAACTTAACGTTTTGACTGCACTAAAGTATTTTTCTCTTTTAAATAACATTAAATTATAATATATTGTATAATGTATCTATTAGTTTAAATACTTGGGATTTTCTGTGTTTTATTCAAGCATTCAGAATGTGCAAAGTTCTCAAAGATAGATGACTTTAAAAAATCAATTGCCATTCTCTCTCTATATATATGTATATATATAAGCTTAAATTTAATTTTTAAATAATATCAGATATTGATTTGTTAAGTACTTTATTTTTCAAAAGCAACATATGCACCTTTGGAAACCTAAAGTTAATCTCTAAAGGTATAAATTTTTATTCTATGTTATGTTTGTTTAATGATTAGTTTTAAACAAAATAGAGTCTGATGACTGGGAAAATCAAGTCATATAATACCAGAATTCACTATGTTATGTTGGTGATTACTAAAGAACTTGTACATTTTTTAAAGCCCATAAAATTCAGATTAGAAATTAAAGGGATCCTGGCAGTGGTGTCTCATGCCTTTAATTCCAGCCCTCAGGAGACAGAGACAAGCAGATCTCTGTGAGTTTGAGGCCAGCCTGGTCTACAGAGTGACTTTCAGGATAGGCACCAAAGCTACACAGAAAAAAATCTTTTCTCAAAAATCAAAACAACAACAAAAACAAACAAAAAAACCGGAAAATATAAATTGAAAATAGATTTTCACCAGGTAATATTGGTGCATGCCTTTAATCTCAGTGCCCAGCACTCAGAAGGCAGTACCAGGCAGATCTCTATGTGTTTGAGGCCAGCCTCATCTACAAGTGCTAGTTTCAGGACAGGTTTCAAAACTACAGAAGAACCCTGTTACAAAGCAAACAAACAAACAAAGAACCTCCCAAAAAAACAAAACAAAAAAAATAAAAGAAAGAAATTTAAGGGAAAGACCTTTTCCCTGATAATAAGACATACTTTTAAAAATTGACTCTGATTTTTGAGGATCAAAGTATTTATAGTTTTGTTTTTACAGTATAAGAATTAGAAGGCCGGTCTTAGTGGTACACTGCTTTAATCATAACACTCTGGCGATGGAGGTAGGTGGATCTCTGTGAGTTCAAGTTCACCCAGGACTTTGTAAAGAGTGCTGGGTCTATTAGGGTTATGAGAGTGTAACTTAAAGAAAAAATATTCAGAAATATGACTGGAGGTTTGAGAGATGGCTCAGTGCATAAGACCACTTGATGATCTTGTGGATGACCTGGCTTGAGTTCCCAGTAACCACATAGTGGTTCATAGCCATTTGTAATTCTAGTTCCCAAAGATGCAAAGTCTTCTCTGACCCCTTTAAACACTAGGCACACATTTGATACACTACACACATTTTGAAAATAAATTCATACACATAAATTAAAATAAATTTATTCTTGAAAAGCTTTAGTATTAGGACTGCTTCAAGAAATTTTATTTTGTCATTTACTTTTATACCAAGAGTATTTCTAAATACTGATGACATGTTGAAACTATGTGGGATACACTAATTGTCCTGAGTGTCTAAGAAATAATTTGTTACAGAATGTTTCAATAGAAGTAAATAATACTATTAGTGTATGCATATTAAATAATTTCTAATGAGCAAGTACTATTTACTCAAGAATTGCTGTGATTATTTCAGCACAGAAGTAAGACTTTGTGAAATCTGATTGGTCTTCATATAGCATGTCATTAATGTATAAAAGTGTTGTTCTACAAACATTTTTTGAGTTATGTCAATCATTACATGACTTGCATTCATGACACACTTTTCAATCAAATGGTGAATAATCATGGAAATATGATATGAGAAAATGACAAGGATCATTTATAAAATCTTAACACTTAAAGGAGGATATTTGACTCCAAAATGATTATAAACACTATAAATATTTTCTTTCTTCTCAATTACACTTCCATATGCTACTTAAAATCTTATTTACTTCATTAAATCCTGAGAAAAGAAATAAAAAGTAACAAAATGGAAAGGTAGCTCTCATGTTATTAATGCATTCATTAATGGTTTGTGGAAAATTGCATTTTTGTTCTTAAACTCAATTTTTATTATATATCTTAGCCATTTATTGACACTTTTCTAATTGTTCTCTTAAATTAGGTGATTTATTTGCATATAAGATGGTATTTAATCCATTTCTAATTTTCCAATTAAAGAAATTATTATTGCCTCCACCTGCTTAAGCTAAAAGTTTCACTTACATGTATTTTTTTTTATTTTTTCCTTAGTCGTTGGTAATAAATAAAAAGTACTAGGTGAAAAGTCACCTATACAAAAATTTATTCCTCTCCCCCAAATTTTTATGATATTGGTGCATAATCATAAAGGAATTGTCTTAATTTTCTTCATCATGGGCATCTTTGAAATTTGTCCAAGTAACAGCTTTGAAAACTTAGGAAAAAAAACTTGAATTAAACAGTCAATTTTTAACAATAGCAGTAATTTTACTAAGCACATTTTTCTCAGAAATCCTGTGCTATAAGCTTTATAAAACCCTTGGCAATATTGTTGTTCTTTGGAAGTCTATTATGAGTAGCCAAAACTTAAGTATAAGAATGAAAATATCATCAGATGTTTATATTCAAATAGAGATTACATTTAATATATATTTTCCTCACGGTTTTCAGCTATTGAAGATTCAATTTTTTCATATGGTTACATAGATCTTCAATATTTCTATTTTGACTGTTCCTATAAATACGTAGTTTTACCTGAAATTCATAAAAGCTGACCTTCAGAATACAATAACACTTCAAATATTAAGTTGCAAAATCATGTATGACTTTTTATTGATTAACTTCCTGGAACTCTTCCTTGATTTGTATTGGACCTAAATTTTTTAAAGTGTCAGGTTAAAAGTGATTTATTTGCTTATAACTATTGCTTTCAAATAATATTTGGGGCTGAAGTTATGTCTCAGTGGGCAAGATCACTGGCTTCTCTTCCAGACAACCAGGGTTCAATTCATTATGTATATTTTTATAGTTTCAATAATATAAACAAGGTTCATCAATCATGAAAATTATCTTTTGCTGATTTATTTTCCATATAACTTTAGATGCATAATACATGCTGAAAGTGTTCAAACATTTGGTGACATACCTAACTATTGTGTGTTTTAATTCTCTGTATGATTTAATTCTTACACATTAAAGAAGGTTTTTTTTTTTGGTCAAACTCATAATGAATATTTCCAGAAAAAAAGATGTATAGCACAGTAGATTTTACACTTTTTAAAAAATTTAGCATCAAAAATATTATACAATTTTCATATTAAGGAAAATTATGAAGTTCTTAACACACACACACGTGTGTGTGTGTGCATGAAAAGTTGAATGAGGTTCAATGCAAAACAAAAATATGAAACAGTATATTTATTTTTGTATAAAAGTGTGCACACCTAAGAAAAAGATATAAAATTGTATGCACATACTAAAATTGAGAATGAATTTCTTCAGTAATGTTTATAAGGTTCACAATTATGTTTAGGTATTATATTTACAATAAATAAATCAGTGATTTTCATTTTGAAAATATTAGAGCATGTATATACACACAATTGGATATTATTACATTGAAATATCCAATTTTCACTTTATGATCAAAAAGTTTTAAAATAGTACAATTTTTATTTTGTTAATGAAAATGAAAATTCTTTATAGCAATAAAAACAAACAACTGACAAGAGACATCAAACATGTTCTTGTGACTGGATCTGTCTTATGAGTGAATTATATATTCTAAGAAAGTTATTTAAGTTTCATACAATTTGATTGGTTTCTAATTTTCAAAGATGCTTATTCTGATGATAAGAGTTATATGGATTAAAAGATTAAAGTGAGAAGAGGAGGTTACTGCAATGAAACATGGAGAATTTTTATTTTAGAAATTGTATTTCACATGAAGAAGCTGCAGAATAATTTTTTTGTTCCTAATGTTTGGAACCAGCACATTTTGTTTAAAACTTTTTGAAGGAGCAAAGGATAATCTTCTGGAGTTAATAATGCTCATATACTGGATGGAGAATTATGACCTATTCAAGGAAAAAATCTCTTCCTTAATGACACAACTGTCAATCTTTGCACATGGATATATTCAAGGTTAACAAGAAACAACAGGTCATTAGTTTTTCAGCAGCAGTGTATAAAATGTTTAAACGTAAAAAAAGTTAGTGCAATATTAAATATTCTCTCTATTTTATCATAGTCCACCTATAGTTATGAATTATATACATTTAGAAAAACAGCTATTAAGGATGCTTCTTAGAATATCATCAAATATTAAATATTGTGGAAAATATTTTTAAGTCACCATCAGATTTTGAATAGACATTTATAAATGCAACAGTTTTCTAAAAGCACCAACTGCAAAACAAGGGCATGGCATTAATAGTAGCAATTTCCAATACTTCTTCAAAGATACTAACAAATCAGTAGAATGCTCCCAATATATTTATAAAGGAAAAATAATACAAATAAATAAATACTATTCATAAAATTTAAAAGGATATTTCTTTCAAATCATAATTTAAAATGAAATAATGGATCAATTTAAGTGTCTCACATGTATTTCACCCTCCTTTGATGACTTCTCTAAAATGCAAGTGGTGACTTTTCACTTTGCCACAATCAGAAATAAGGACAATGCTAATAATATTTCATGGTAGTAATTACATTAGTATTATTAAAATAAAGACAGAAATATAATCAACTGGCTCCTTTATGCAATTCATAAAAACTAAGAGGAAGAAACTTATTCTACAATTTACTAAGGATAAAGATTATGTAAATAATTCAAACAACTGACAATTTTATATTTGAAAATTATGTTCTTCACTATAATGAAAAAGATTTTCTCTGTACACTTGCCAAAATAAGTTTTACACACACACACACACACACACAAAATAAGACAAAACAAAACAAAAATCTGTGAATTGACAGAAATAACCTCCTATTACAAAGGCGCTCAAGCTAAGTAGGTAACAGCTATGGCTAAACAAACTAATCATTGTGGTTCTCACCACCTGCCCCTTGCTTGGCCCAGAGTGACATTTAATGGTTTAGTGCCTACTACACGACCATTCATCTCATCTACTGCTTTGGTAGCCTCTTCAAAAGAAGAGAAGCAGACAACACCAAACCCTTTGCCTTGTTCCACTTCCATCATCACTTTGGCTTGACTAATTGATCCAAACGAAGAAAATTCTTTCTTCAGTTTTTCATCATCGATGGTCTCATCCAGGTTCTTAATATAGATGGGCACTCCTGGAGGCCTACCTTTTTCTTTTAATTTCAGCCTTTCAAATCTCCGCCTTAACTCAGCCAAGCGTTCAATTTTTTTCTGTGCTCTCCCTACATATAGGACTTTTCCGTCTATTGACTTGCCATTCAGGTCTAGCACAGCTTTTTGGGCAGCTTCATGTGTCCCATATCTTACAAATCCAAAGCCTTTAGATTTTCCACTGGCATCTCTTATTACTTTAACACTCTCAGTTGGACCATATTCACTGAAAAGTTCCTTTAGTTTTTCATCATCCATGTCATCTCCAAAGTTTTTCACGAAAACATTGGTAAATGTTGCTCTCTCCCTTGTTCTGACTTCAGCTGCTCTCTCTTCAGGAAATTTAAATCGGCCCACATACACCTGACGGTTGTTGAGCCGGACTCCATTCATGTGCCAGATAGCCCTATTGGCAGCAGCAAGGCTATCAAAGTGGACATAGGCATAACCCTTAGAGCCATTTTCATCACATACAACTTTACAGGAAAGAATGTTCCCAAAAGCAGAAAATAAATAAAACAGGGCCCTATTGTCTATGGATTTATCCAAGTTTTTGATGAATATATTTCCAACTCCAGACTTTCTTAAGTGGTCATCTGGCTGTGACCACATGAGGCGAAATGGTTTACCATTAATTAAATCAAAATTCATTGTGTTCAAGGCCCACTCAGCATCCGCAGGAAAGCGGAAGTTAACATAACCATAACCCAGGGGATGGCGGGTCACCGGGTCACGGCAGATCCTAGTGAAGCGTAGAGGGCCAGCAGGTCTGAACTTCTTATAGAGCATGTCCTCTGTGACATCAGGGGCCAAGTCACCCACATACAGGGCAGCCTTGAGGTACTTCTTTTTCTTGCCAGCAGTATTAGGTTCCCCACTCCCCATCTCTGAGCACTTAGAAAAAGCTCTCTTGGGAAAGGTGGAGGAGGCGCCTTTCTCTAATCTAGGGGCCAAACAGCTGTTCTTGAACAGAAACAAGCCAAGGCAGGCGAAGGGAAGCTAAAAGAAGACTCAGATCACTGGTGAGGCTGAGGCTGAGAAAATGAAGTTCAGAAACAGCTGGTCAGCAGGCTCAGAACAAATGCATCAGACAAAAAGGCAACCCCAAAAGCAATCTGGTCTCCCAAAGAGGACTTAGAATTTTTACCCCTTCAGATTTCAAATTGCTTTCAAAAGCCTGCATTAAGAACACAATAGCCCCTTCCCGGTTAAAATTAAAGAAATCACCAAGGATCTGCCTGGCTCCCCAAATCTAGCTTTGTCAACAGAGGCCTCGCGACTGGCTTTCTGAAAAAAAAAATATAGGCCTCCAGCTCCTGTAGATTTAACACGCCTGCAATCCCTGCAGGGCCAAGTGTATGTATTCCTCTGCCAGCCAGGGTCAGGCTGGCTAGGTGCTCACTAAGGCCTTTCTGCATTCAGCGACAGCGAAAGGGCACACAAGACACTTGGTGCGCTGGAAACAGCAGGCAGGCTGGTAGGAGCGGATTACACAGAGAGACAGACACACAGACACACGCGTGGGGAACCGGAGACCGCCCAGATCCCCAAGATGCCCACTGGGTACGGACCGAGTGAGGCGAGGTGATTTCTGCAGCCTGAGGCTCTCGGCAGGTCCGGAGGGACTGACTGGCAGCCGCGCTGTGGGTCAGCTCTGACGCGGGGCGGATCTAGACAGATATGGGCGGAGTCAGCAAAGGAGGGCAGATGCGCCAAGGGCCGACCCAGTGGGGACAGATGGACAAGGATTGCTTCATGCAGTACAGAACAACCAAGGACCACAGAGACTAAGATCTTGCAGCTGTGCTGTGCTAGGGAGGGCGGAAGGGATATTGGGAAACCTGGAACCCCGCTAATTAACTTCCCCTGCATGCTTGAGAAAGAGATTCAGAAAGAGAGAGAGAGAGAGAGAGAGAGAGAGA
>LOEQ01006795.1:8111-21781 GCA_001685075.1 Bramus lutescens | reverse complement strand
AGAGAGAGAGAGAGAGAGAGAGAGAGAACAGGGTCACACAGGCCCATACGGCTTAAAGAACTCTGGGTTATCCACTCTGGTTCTGGCTAACAAAACAGTTTCAGGTGTATCAGGTATCCTTCTCATGGGGTAGGACTTAAGTGAAATCAAACATCAGTTGGCTGCTCCCACAATGATTCTATATGACCAAAGCCCTAACATATTTTTCAGACAGGAATAATTGTAGATCAAGGTACTATGCTGGGATAGTGATCACATTTAATTTTTGGTAATCGAAAGAATAACTTCCCACACCAAATAAACTAGAATGTAGTGGTAAAGACTGGCTCAACTTCATCAGATTCATTGAGTTTTGTGGATGTTGTCCTCAGCAATGGGGCCATGAAGTCTGTCAGTTTATAGAAAACAACCCTCTTTCTCAGTATCATCCTGGATTGTCTGTGATTTCCTTGGTACCCCATTTGCCAACATCTAAATTCAATGGAAACACACTTATGCAATTACAAGCTGTGAAGACACACAATTGGCTTAGAGTGCAGGCTCCTCCTGGGACAGATGAGACGAACTTGGGAAACGGTTGCTTGGCANTTTTTAGTTTGTATAAAAGCCATACAAAATAAAGCTTGTTATGCAGTTGTTCACGCTCTGCATCCCCTGTGTTCTGATTTGCACGAGACCCTTATCCAGGGACCCCAATGCACTAGATGTTGACAACAAGCCTTTCCTGGCTACAAGGGATTGCCAGTTGGGAATCTATATCCTCATTGATAGAAGTCCTTATTAGGATCATCTTCGTAGATTTCAGTAAGTTTCTTCTGTACTATTTTTACACCACCCCAAATGCTCTAATTCCAGTGGTTTATCCATGAATTATCTCCATCCTTTCTTTTTATCCAACCTGATTTCTCTAGCTCCTGTTACTACCTGCTCCCAGTTCGCCCATACATTCTATTCCATTTTCCCTTACCATGGAGATCCATGTCTTCCCTCGAGAACTTGCAGTACATTTAACCATTTTTGGTATAAGGACTATAGCTTGATTATCATTTGCTTGATGACTAATATCCAATTATAAGTGAATACGTATCATATTTGTTTTTCTTGGTCGGTGCTACCTCACCCAGGATGATTTTTTCCTAGTTATATCCATTTTCCTATGGATTTAATGATGCCTTATTTTTTATTGACTTTTATTGAGGTCTACATTTTTCTCTGTTACCCTCCCTGCCTCGACCCTCCACTTCAACTCTTTCTCAAGGTCCCCATTCTCCTAATTTACTAAGGAGAGCTTGTCTTTTTCTACTACCCATGTAGATTACATTTATGTATGTCTTTCTTAGGGTACTCATTGTTGTCTAGGTCCTCTGGGACTTTGAATTTGGGGCTCGTTTTCTTTGCTTTATGTCTAAAAATCACGAATGAGTGAGGACATGTGATAATTGTTTTCTGAGTCTGGGTTACCTCACTCATTTTCTAACTCCATCCATGTGCCTGCAGAATTCAAGGTGTCATTATTTTTTTCTGCTGTGTAGTACTCCATTCTGTAATTGTACTATATTTTCCTTATCCATTTTTTGGTCACAAGGCATTTAGGTTGATTCCAGGTTCTGGCAGAACATGATGCCCTATTTTAAAACACAAAGTCATGTTTCATTGTGTAAATGAACCACACTTTAAAAAATACATTATTCTGTTAAGGGATATTAAGATTATTCCAGCTTCTGGCTATTATGAATAAAGGTGCCAGGGAAACTGTTGAGCAAGTGTCTTTGTGGTAGAATGCAATATCTTTTGGGTATATGCTCAAGAGTAGTATAGCTGAGTCTTGAGGTGGATCAATTACTAATTCTCTGAGGTGCTGCATTGCTGATTTTCATAGTGGTTGTATAAGTTTCATTCCCACCAACAGTGAATAATTGTTCCTTTTGCTACACATCCTTACCAACATAAGTTGTTACATTTATTGACCTTAGCCATTCTGACAGGTGTAATATGAAATCTCGAAGTATGTTTGATTTGTATTACCCTGATAATTCATGAAGTTTTATGTTTTTAAATGTTTCTGATTCATTTGTTATTCTTACATTGCCAAATCTCTATTTACACCTTAACTCCAGTTTTTAAATTTATTATTGTGTTTGTTTATATCTAGATAGCTGAATTTTCTAGATATTTTTGATATTAGTCCTCTTTCTGATGTGCATTTTGTATTTTTTCCCTTTTGTAGACTGCCCTTTGTTCATTTGGCTGTCTCCATTTCCTCAAAGAAGCTTTTCAGTTACATTGTTGGTCTTAGTGCTTGTGCTCTCAGTGTTCTATTCATAAAGTTGTTCCCTATGACAACATATTCA
Source organism: Bramus lutescens (assembly GCA_001685075.1). Lineage (NCBI taxonomy): Eukaryota > Metazoa > Chordata > Mammalia > Rodentia > Cricetidae > Bramus > Bramus lutescens. The sequence goes on along the minus strand of LOEQ01006795.1, from coordinate 19,430 downwards.
ATCTATTCCTGAATTTCCTTTCTATTAGGTTAAGAATGTCTGTTTATATGTTAAGGTATTTGATTCACTTAGGATTGAGTTTTGTGCAGGGTAATACCTGTGGATTTATTTTCATTCTTCTACGTATAGACATTCAGTTTGATCAACATCATTTTTTGAATATGCTGTTGGTGCAGGAGAATTGTCTGTATTTTGTCAATAATGTTTTGAATAAATGCTGATTGGACAGGCAGGAAGTATAGGTAGGACAACCAGACAGGAAGTAGAGGTGGCATGATGAGAACAGGAGTATTCTGGGAAGCAGGAGGCTCCCTCTGCACTCCTGCCCAGATCACTGAAGAAGCAGGATGTGAGCTACCCCTCTGAGAAAGGTACCGAGCCATGTGGCTANGTTAACAAGAAGCCTGAGCTAATGGGCCAATCAGTTTTATAACTTATGGAGATCACTGTGTTATTTTCTTTGGGGCTTGCCAGCTGTGGCGTACCGGGTGGGACAGAAACCCCCAATAAGCAGGCCCCTCATGTTACATACTGGGTTTTTCCCAGTTTATATTTCTGGCATTCTTATCAGTAATCAGATATCCAGATAGGTTTGGGCTTATATCTACATCTGTATGTTGACTTTAATTCCAATATCATATGGTATTGATCTGTTTAATATGTGATTGGGCTCAATTTGCAAGTATATTTTGAACACTTTTGCAAATATATTCATGAGGGAAATTCATCTGTAATTCTCTTTCTTTGTTGAATCCTTGTTTGTTTGGGCATCAGGATGCATGTCTTGTGGCTTCAATTGCAATGTTCATTCGGTTTCTATTTTATTTAATAATTTGTCATTAACTATTCTTTGAGAACATGGTGGAATTCCGTCTTAAAACTATCTATTCAGGGCCTCTGTTTGCTAGAGAGACATTTAATGGCTGTTGCTTCTATTTCCTTTGGGGTTGTAATTCTATTTATATTGTCTATATGATCTTGATGAACTAGTCTATTTTATTTTGAACACATATGATCAGACTAAACCAAAATGGTGTAAGATATCTAAAGGACACAAACAAGCAGATCCCTAAAATATTCTAAATTTCCAAGAAAATAAAAATTCCAGACTAAGTCAGTAAAATATGAAAGAAATTTTTTTTTATTTTGGTTTAAGTATTTTCCAAAATTCATTTGTATGTATTCAATCATCCTTTTGTCTGTTCCTGCCATTTCCTTATTCTCACACTCAAAAACCCATTCTTCTGACATTATCCATTGGATATTGTCATTGTAGTTTATATGGAAGGCTGCCTGAATGACTAAATTCCAATTGCCCCTTGAATTGCTTTTATAGTTTTTCCTTTGATAACATGTTTTTCAGTTACACCACGACCAAGCAAAGGCAGATCACATTTTATTTAAGTTTAATATTTTTGTGTTTATTTCTTATTTTCATTTTCTTTTATGCTTTAGTTTCACTAGTTACCCTTTTCCTTGTTATTAAACTTTCTGTTTCTCCTTTATATATTCCCCCATTTTGTTCTAGTCATTTTTCTCTATATTTTTTCAATTGTACACTAATATCTGTTTCTAATATATTCTTTTTAATGTGGTATTATTACTTTATCTTATTCATTATAAACCATTTTACTCCTCAAAATGACTTTTTGTTTTATCAGATAAAACTGTATATTCAAAAGAATCTAATGCATCAGTTGAAGCTGTTTTGTACTGGTTTTTGACACATGAGTGTACATACTTTTGCATGACATATTTTTCATAGAGTGTAAATTTTGTCAAAGTTATGGAATTCTTCCCATATATCCATTAAACATTTGAAATATAGTAAAATTTGAGTAGAAAACTTTAATTTTATTTATGACTATTTACTTAAGTATTAAATATTTTGGCTACTAGTACTACAACTAATTATTTAACTTTTTATCTCATCCATGATTTCAAAAGGGACTACCTTAGGGGATGTGTGATACACATTGTGTATTTAAGTATGTTAAATTATTTTTTCTTTATATTAGTATGCAGTGTTGCTTATGCTAACGTGTAATTTTAGAGCTGCACATTTTGTAAAAAAAAGAGTGATAATAAAGGAAGAAATATTTATGTACATATTTGACATGACTCTCAGGAGACTTTTTTAATAATACTGATATTTTGCTAAAAATAGTAGGCATATGAGGGCAAATAACAAATAATGTTACTGATTTTCAATAAGTAGATTTTTTCTTTTTCCTTTTTCTGTCTTTTTCTTCTTTTTTTCTCCTTTTTCTTCTTTTTTCTTTGGTGGGGGTGTTTTTGAAGACAGGGTTTCTCTGTGTAGCAGCTCTGGCTGTCCTGGAACTAGCATTTGTAGATTAGGCTGGACTCAAACTCAGAAAGATCCTCCTGCCCCTGTCTCCCAAGTGCTGTGATTAAAAGTTTGTGCCACCACTGCCTGGCACTAGATATTTAATAACTTTCTAATCCTAAATAAGTTTCTTATTTCTAATAAGTTAAAAGTGTTTCTAATAAGTTAAGTAGATTTTAATTACCATCCCTCTTATGGTAAATAGCCAGTCTAGTATTACTAAAAGAGGTGATAAGCATGATCACGAAAAAGAGTGCTCTAATCATTTGTTTTCTTGACATGATAAATTATACTAAAATACAAAGCTTAAAGTTTACTGTTCCATCTTAATTTAACTGGATAAGTGAGTTACATTTAGAATTATATTGAAAATATATTGACCATTCTTTATTCTAATTTGAAATATTCACAGCTAGGCAATATTGATAATTGCATTTTTCTTCATATACTTCCCACTGGCACAATACTGAGGTTAATATCATGAGATTTCCCAGTCACTTCTGATCGTAATTAAGCCTTAATTCCACACAAGATGAAACCCAGGCTTAGTACTATTTGTGGGCCAAAAAGCTACAGATTAATAGATTATATGATCTAGGGGACAAACAATTTGTATTATTCTAATAAATGGACTTGATATTAAAATTATTTATTAATATATACTGTTATACACAGAGAATACTTGGATTTTCAACTTTCATAAAAGGCTCTTCTTTAGGTGGAATTTGTTTATTCATTTTACAGCTGCCCAGACCTGAAATAGCCATACAGATACTGTATTAATTATAATACTGCTTGGCCTATTAGCTTAGACATGTTCCTGGCCAACGATGATAGCTTAAATTAATGCAATTCCATTAACCTGTGTATCTCCAGGTGGTTGTGGACTGTCAGTAAGTTTCTGTCTGGCTTCCAGCATCTGTCTCCTAAGGTGGCTCCATGGCATCTCCAAGACTTTTCCTACTCTCTCTCTCTCTCTCTCTCTCTNTATATATATCTTTTCCAGTCTGCCTATATTCTTTTAAGTCACTGGGCAAAATCAGGTTCTTTATTAACCAATAGAAATACAACATATTCACAGCATACAGATGGGAAATAACAAATCCCTCTTCTACTAGCAGTATATCATAATTAACACAGATAAATAAAACTTGCCAAAGTTCAGAATATAAAATTATATATTGTTCAGACTTAAATTGAACATATATGTTGCCACACACTCATATAAAAGCATGAGAACTACTGAAGAAGTATAAAATTAGTAAGATCCAAAAGTGCTAGGAAACTAAAAGGAAAGAGAATCCCCTGAACACAGCAGATAAGCTACTTGTGTATGCCTATAGTGGATATGAAAAACACATATTTGTGCAAGCCAAATGAAATTCCAGAATAGAGAAGGAATTTAGATCCAAATTCCACACCCATTGTCTAGTATTCGCAATTGTTACCTTTTATAAGATAGGGAACCAGTTTTCTTTAAGAATGTTAACTATGGTAACTCCACCACACTATGGTGGAACAACACTTATTCAAGAATAATGGGGAAGCACAAAATCGGATTTTGGGACTTATTAAAAATGGGAAACAAGGTAGGGTGCATATGGAAAGAGGGTGTGGGTCAAGAAGGAGTTGGAGAAATGAATCAAAATTATCAAAACACCAAACAAAATTCTCAAAGAACTAACTTAAATATATAAAAAAGNTATATACCTTTTCATCCATGCAAACTAGAGCTATGTATCTGTTATACAACTCCTCATTTTAACTATCCCTTTCTTAGGGTCACAAGTTATGCCTGTGAAATTAAATACTAGAGGAGGAATACATGTGAAAGAAACATTACTAAAGATTAAATTGCACATGAAATCCCACACACTGATAGTAGGAGACTTCAACACCCTATTCTCACCGATGGATAGGTCTGTCAGGGACAATCTTAACTAAGAAATAAAGGAATTAACAGATGTCACGACTCAAAAGGACTTAATAGACATCTACAGAACATTTAACCCAAACAAAAAAAGGAAATATACACTCTTCTTAGCACCTCATGGAGCCATCTTTAAAATTACTACATACTAGGTAACAAAGCAAATCTCAAAAGAAAAAAAATTGAAATAACCCCATATAGCTTATTGAATCACCATGACTTAAAGTTAGAATACAACAATATTATAAACCGCAGAAAGCCTATAAACTCATAGAAATGAAAGAGTGCTCAACTGGAACACCACTGCATCAAGGAAGAAGTAAAGAAAGAAATTAAGGACTTCAAAGTATTTATTGAAATGAATGCACACAACACACAAACTTATGGGACACTTTGAAAACAGCGCTAAAAGAAGAAAGTTCAGAGCACTAAATAAAAAACCTGAAGAAATCTCAGACAAGTGATGAAAAAGCACATCTGAAAGCTCTAGAACAAAATGAAGCAACCTCACCTAGTAGCAGTAGATGCAAGGAAATAATCAATTTGAGGGCTGAAATTATTAATATAGAAACAAAGAAAGCAATACAAAAAATCAAAAAGAAAAAGAGCATTTTTTTCTGTGAGAAACTCAACAAGATAGACAAGCCCTTATCCAAACTAATCAAAAGGAAGGGAACAATTATGCAAATTAACAAAATTAGAAATGAAAAGGGGGAAATAACAATAAACAAAGAGGAAATTTAGACAATTATCAGTTCATAATTCAAAAATATGTACTTCACAAAATTGGAAAATTTAAAGGAAATGGACAATTTTTTGCATAGGCACCACATACTAAAATTAAATCAGGAATAGACCCTCGTTTTGCAAGGTGATAGTTACTCTGGTACCCCAACCACACAAAGATGCAACTAAGAAAGATAATTACAGGAAATTTCCCTCATGAGCATTGATGCTAAAATGCTCAATAAAATACTGGCAAATTGAAGCCAAAACCACATCAAAGAAAAATTTATTCACCATGATCAAGTTTGGTTTATTCCAGGGCTGCAAATATGTTTCAACATATGAAAATCTATCAATGTAATCCACCATATAATAAAGCAAAAGAAAAAAAAATCAAATGGTCACCTCATTGGATGGTGAAATAGCCTTTGATAAAGTCCAATACTCTTTCATGATAAAGGTCTTAGAGACATGGAAAACATGTAAACATAATAAAAGCAACGAATATCAAACTGAAAGCCAGCATCAAATTAAATGGAGAGAAACTCAAAGGTATTCCAATAAAATCAGAAACAAGAAAATGTTGTCCACTATCTCCACACCTATTCAATGTTGTACTTGAAGTTCTAGCTCTAGCAATAAGAAAAGAAATGTTCAAAGTGATACAAATTGGAAAAAAGTCAAAATTTCATTATTTGCAGATGATATGATAGTATATAAAAGTGACCCCAAAAATTTGATAAATGATCTCCTACAACTGTAAACATTTTCAATAATGTGTCAGGACACAAAATTACCTAAAAATATCAGTAGCCCTCCTATATTCAAATGATAAAGGGTCTGAGAAACAAATGAGAAAATGTCACAACTTACAATAGCCGCAAATAGCAAAATATCTTTGGATAACACTAACTGAAGAAGCGAAATACCCATACAACAAGAACTTTAAGTCTTTGAATAAAGAAATTCTGGAAGATATTACAAAACAGAAAAATCTCCCATATTCTTGGATAGATAGGATCAACAAAGTAAAAATGGAAATCTTATTAAAAGCAACCTACACATTCAATGCAATCTCTACCAAGATCCCAGCACAATTCTTCCCAGACCTTGAAAGAAAAATATTCAACTTCATATGGAAAAACAAAATACCCAGACTAGCCAAAACAATCCTCTACAATAAAGGAACTTCCAGAGGCATCGCCATCCCTGACATCAAGCTCTATTATAGAAATATAGCAATAAAAATGGTTTGGTATTGAGATAAAAACAGATAAATTATCTAATGGAACTGAATCAAAAACACTTATAGATTTATACACCTATGAGAACCTGAATTTTTAACAAAGAACTACCATTATATGATTGAATAAAGAAAGCATCTTATACAAATGGTCCTTGCATAACTGGATATCAGCACATGAAAGAATGCAAACAGATCCTTATCTATTCCTATGCACAAGAATAAGTCCAAATGGATCAAAGACTTCAACATAAATCCAGTCACACTGATCCCAATTGAAGTCAAAGTGGGAAGCAGCCTTGAACACATGGGTACAGGAAACCACTTCCTAAATATAAAACCAGTAGCAAGACACTGAGAGAAAAAAAAAAACAAATGGGACAATCACTAAGACAAAATAGCAGCCTACTGAATGGAAAAAAGTCTTCACTAATTCCATATTGGACAGAGGACTGATCTCCACAATATATAAATAAATCAAGAAAGTAGAAATCAAATTACCAAATAATCCAATTAAAATGGTATACAGATCTAAACAGAGAATTCTCAAAAGAAGAATTGCAAATAGCCAAAAGACTTTTAATTTCTCAATATTCTTAGCCATCAAGCCCTATTCTGTATGCTGCCTCTTTACCTGAATGATGGTATTCTTTGTTTTAATGAAACATTTTTGATTCATGGGTTATCACTGATGAATTTAACTATTTTAATTAGAGTAAATTTTAAAATATTTTTATTTTTTCTTTCATGCGAAAGTCTGTTTCTAGTATTGTTTACACATGTACATATTTTGTTTCACATTCTATTTTGTTCTCCATATTTTCAGTTTGCCAAAACATTTCATCTCATTGCTACATATTGTGAATTACTGAGTAGCTGTATTATGATTATTTTTCACACGGATTTCCTCCTGTAGTATATCAACATGAAATTGAGCTTGATACCTATACAATTCAACCTTCTAACTCTGGGATCCCCAGTGTTTTAAATGTAAATCTTATTTTCATACTATTTCTACTTATCATTTGGTTCCTATATTCTTATAATTTCCATACAACTATAGCACTATTTGACTTAGCATTCTGTTTAAAAACTTCTTAACACTTTTTATAGCTATGTATTTTAACAAATGTATTAAATAATATCTTATTTATCCTTTTGGATGCTTGAGATTATTACCTATAAAAATTTTGGGTTTTTTCTCTCTCTCATTTCTACAGTTATCCAAATTTGAATAGATCTCATTTCTATTGTTCTCCTTAAAATCTTATAATCATTAAATATCTACAAAATAAACTTGTTACATGTTACCCTCATTCATTGCCTCTATCACAGTATGCCCTACAGATCATCCACACTTATCAAATAAATCACCTGTATTTGTTGGTTCTATGATTATAGAGATCGTTGATCATAAGACAAACTGAATAGACTGTAAACTTATGGTATTTGAATCTAGACCAAGAAGAAAGTACTTGTTATTCTCTACTTTTGAAAATTACTCCATCTTTTGATATTGTAATTTTCTGATTGTCTGTTAGATTATTTCAGTTCAATACATTTTCTTCTTAGTAAAATATTGGACTGTCTAAAGTTGTGACTCTATAAAATACACTTTAAAACACTCTTCCATATTCCATTTTGTTCCTTTGAGCAGATGGAATACATTAAAGATCTTTAAAACTTATTTTGTGTCCTGTAACTTTACCATAGAGTTTTCTATTAGACTCAATAGAGTTTTTGAAGTAAAGAGTCATGCCCTTGGCCAATAGTGATAGTCTGACTTTTTTTTCTATTGTTACCCCTCTTAAGATTTTTATTTTTCTAATAGTTAAAGCTAACTCAAGAGCCCATTGTCTCTGTTGGGATACTTTGCCAGCCTTGATGCAATGGTAAGGGGCTTGGTCCAGCCCCAAGCTGATATGCCAGACTTTATTGATTTCACCTGGGAGGTCTTATACCCTTTAAGGAGTGTATAGGGTTCATGATGAGGTAGGGAAATCAGTAGGGGAAGGGAATGTGGTTGACACGTAAAACGGATAAAAAAATGAGTAAAAAGAACTTCATGCACTATATTGAATAAAACGGGGTAGAGTTGACATCTTTGTCTGATTCCTGATTTTAAAGGGAATGCTTTCAATATACTTCCATTTAGTATTATGTTTTCTATAATTTTGTCAAATATAGCCTTCATTATTTTCACAAGTTTTGTGTCTCTTAAAGTTTCTAGGCATTTTACATTAAATGCATATTCTTGGAAAAATACATTTTTATGATCAATTGAAATAATTATTCAGTTTGTACTTATGAGCTTGATTATGAGGTACATTTCATTTTTGATTTATATATGTCAAATCAACTGTGTCTTCTAAGATAAAACCCAATCAATCATAATGTTAAATATTTTAATGAATTCTTTCATTCAGGTTGTTAATATTTTGTCAAAAAATTTTGCACCCATGTGTCCCCCTTAGAGACCTCCTTGTTTTTTATTCTTTTGTGTCTTTGAATTGTAGCATGAAAATCATTTTCTTAACAGCTAATATCTATGTATAAGTGAGTATATACCATGTTTGTCTTTCTGAGTGTGAGTTACCCCACTTAATATGTTTAATATATGTCACTAGGAAGGGAAAAATAAAAGAGATTTTGTGGGTAAACTGGGGGCAGGCAGAAATGAGAACAAGAGAGATCAGGTGGGGGACTAGGGATGAAAGGAGATAGTACAGATGACTGGAATCGGTGGACATTTCGGGTTCAATATGGAAACACAGTTCAGTAAAAATACTCCCAGGATGCTATGAGGGTGACCACAATGAAGACTCATAGTAATAGAGGACAAAGAGCCTAAACTGGTCATCTTCTGCAACCAAGTAACTCCTAGATGAGAGACTGGGACATCAATACAGCCCTCAAAATTTCAACTTTCAATCTATCGTTCCACTAAGATATTTTGGGATTAATGCACAGAACATGTGGGAGTAGCCAATTATTGGTCTAATTTAAGAACAACATGATGAGAGGGAGCCCATGCTCTCCAATTAATGAATAACTCATCCCCTCTTCAAGAAGTTGCTTAATTTCCAAATTATTTGTGGCTTCTATAGTTTCCCTCTTTTTATTTGATTTTCTGATTATAATAAAATAACATTTTTTTTTCTGATGTGGGATTTCCCTCTCTATGCTGTGATTACCATTAATGAATAAAGAAACTGTTTTGGGCCTATAGCAGAGGTATAAGGGAACAAAGCTAGGTGGGGAAAACAAAACAAAATGCTGGGAGAAAGAAGGGTAGAATCAGGGAGAGGCCATGGAGCTGCCTCCAGAGTCAGACATGACTAAACTTTGCCAGTAAGCCACTGTCATGTGGTGATACAAAGATTAATAGAAATGTGTTAAATTAATACGTAAGAGTTGACCAATAAAAAGCTAGACCTAATGGGCCAATCAGTGGTTCAATTAATACAGTTATTGTATGATTATTTCATGTCTAAGCTAGCCATGAAGCTGGAATAAACAAGAAGACTTTGCAATATATCTTCTCTCTAAAACTCTCATATTCCTCTTCTTGTTTTTCCCCTAATTTATGCACTCTTAAATGATTTCTAGTTTTATTTAATTGTCATTTGAAAAAGAAGAAAACAAGAAAATATTTCATTTTTATTTGCTGAGAAAACTTATAACTTACAACAGATAAACTTGGGAGATGACTGCACATGCTGCTTAGAAACATGTATTCTTTCTCTGTGGGGCACAAAATTCTGTATATATTTGCTATATCCATTTAATCCACAGTATATTTTAATTCACAAATTGCCTTACTTCCTTTTAGTTCAAAATACATATTGATATTTGATTCTGAGGTATAGAAGTACCCCACTATTATTATGTCAGAACCTGTGTTTTTATGTCTTTTAGTCTTTAATTTATGAAATAAATGAAACAAATATTTGTTACATAACGGCATAAAATTGTTTTAGTTTTTGATGAATTGCTCCTTTCCTTAATATGCAATATTCCTTTTTATATCTTGCAAGTAGTTTTAGTTTGAATCTTGCTTTGTATGCCACAAAGAAAGCTACACAAGTTTTGTTATGTTTCCCATTAGATTGGTAGTTTTCCCCCAGCCATTTGATATAATGTTTTAAATGTCTTTACTTTTAAATAAACTTCATGAAGACAATATATAATATAATTGGTTCTTGCTTTATAATACAATATGTTAGGCCATTTCATTTTAGTGGTTATTTGAGACTATTTACATTAAAGGTTCTTAGAGAAAGGGGTTTGTTATTTCTGATAACTTTGTCGGGTACTCTTCAAAACTGTTAGATTATTAATATTTCTTTTTCTGCTCCCATATTTATTTAGAAGAATTTTCTATGTAACTACATTGAAAAAAGGTTTTTTTTCCAAAGCCTAGTTTGTTCATCTAAGGTTAAACTATCTATCACCTTTTTCTTCATTTAAAATATTACACAAAGAATATGTGTATTTATAATANTATATTACAGTGCTACTTTGGTTTTGATGATTATAAGTGTGAATCACTTATTGTCTTGAAATTTATTTATTTCTTATTCAATTTTTTAAAAATGGAATTGTATGGTATAGAATTTCTGATCATAGTTGCTTACAATCAGAAATTAAAATGTGTCACTCCTTATACTTCTGATCATTATGGATGCTGATGAAAAGCCTTAGGAAATTCTCAAATTTTTGTCTTTGTTACTAGACATTTTTTCCTGTTGCATTTAGGATTACTTTATTCACTTTGGTTTTGGACATATTGTGTATAATATGCTATGGAGATTTTTCTCTGTTCCTGTCTATTTAGATTTCGATATCTCTTGTGTGATTAAAAGCTAAATTTTTTTTAGTATGATAGGGCATCTCAGCTGAGGAGAGGGCGCCTCAACTGGGCCCTTCCTATAGCTCTGATGAATATCTTGCATATCACCATAGAACCTTCAGCTGGCGATGGACGGAGATAGAGACAGAGACCGACATTGGAGCACCGGAGTGAGCTCCCAAGGTCCAAATGAGGAGCAGAAGGAGGGAGATCATGAGCAA
>LOEQ01006794.1:64636-95003 GCA_001685075.1 Bramus lutescens | reverse complement strand
TTAAAGAGAGAGAGACCACACCCCAATGGGCTGGTATCTTAGCGGCTATTGGCTAAAGGAGTAGAAGGAGCTCCTGCAACATTTCCCAGGAAGAACAAAGGAGAGAAGCTGGTGCAAGCCGAAAGGTCTTAGTGAGTCAGATTCCCTAGCATGACTTTCAAGTGAAGATGTTTCCCCCAAAGCTTGTGAGTGAACTTCATAGAAGATGACACTCTGAATACAGAAGCAGCAACACAAGATTAAACGGAATGAAAAAATTAACAAAATATTGATTTTAAAAGAATGCAGTAAGTTTCCATTAATCAGCTTCAGATAAATGAAGACCTGTGAACTGTGTGACACAGAGTTCAAAATAATTGCTTTAAAGAACCTAGAATGCTACAAGAGGACACAGAACCACCAGTGAAATTAGAAAATAATAAACAATGAAAGTGGTAAAATAAAAGACATAAATCATAAAAGATGAAGAATACAATGAATAAAACAAAATATGTTTAAGAATGTTAATAACAGAATTGAATAATTAAAAAAGAATCTGTGAATTCAATAACTGGTATTTAAAAGTGATTAATAAAAGGAGAAAAGAAAATAAGAAATATTGGAAAAATAAGAAAGAAAACCTAAAGGGTTTACTTGACAGCATCAAAAATGGTAACAATATCATATTAGTTTAAGAAGATTAACAATTTGGGTCATTTATTTAAATAAATAAAGGTTCAAATTCCTGAGAGAATTGCAACCATCTAAATATATAAAGCACAAAACTCCCCCAAAAGAATCAACTTAAAGAATAATTTGTAGAGACATTATAGTAAAATTCTCAAAAATCAAAGACAAAGAAAGTCTGGCAGGACCAAAATTTAAAGAAAAAAATCACTCACCATGTACAGGGGATTCTCAAGAGGCCATCAATATACTTTATGGCAGAAAGAGAAAGACCCTGATACATTCAAACCATTGAATGGGGAAAATTGCTAACCAAAAGTATGTTTTCTGGTACAATTTTCCTTCAGGTCTGGAGGAAAAAAACACAATGCCTGAAACACAGTAGAAGGCAGCCTTTGACTCTCCCCTAACCTTTGCTTGTGGGTCCGTTTTGTATTGAAGACACAAGTAGAGGGATCTGTGAGCTATGGCCAATTTTAAAAAACAAACATGCAGAGAAGGGGTGCTGTGCTAATCAAGTTTAGATTCCAATAAAATTCCTAGGAATTCCTATTACCCCAGTCATTCCTGTGAAGAGAAATAAATTTGGACCTAACAAGCATATGACCTGAGCTCTAACCTTCCCCATGAAACCCTAATTCACTTTCTTTGAAAGATGATATTAAATATAAGTGAATAGTTTTATGGCAAAGTTTAAAATATAACAGCTTATCTAAGTGTGGGAGCAACCCTTGTCTTCATCATCTGGACAACAACAACAAGAGTTGCTTTTTGTTTGTGTTTAATGCATCCTCATCTCTTAAAAGAAGCTGGCATTCTTCCAGTGGTGGAAGATGTCCTGGTCTCTCAGTAACATCCACCTGGGAGATAGACTAATTTTAGCCTGCAGACAATTGAATTGGATAAATACATCAGCACCTCCTGTGCCTCCTCCCCAGGTTTAGCCACAGTAACAACGCCAAGTCTTTGAGTCCTTCCCAAAATAATCGTCCATACATGAAGAATCAAACTTAGACAACTTCCACGCACGGCACTGCATTGTACACCTCCCGACTATATAACCGAAGGAACCAAGTGACACAAATCCCTGGAGATGACAGAAAAGCAGTAATGGACTGCTGAGAATATGGTGTTGGCCATTATGATTGGTCTCTTAACAGGTGGCCGTGAACAGGCACATGGTACTTCCAGAATGCTCCCTTGAAGAAGTGTAGAAAAGATATTGCGAAGTCCTCTCCTCATTGTCTCACAAAAGGATGTAGCACAGAATCCCACAGAGAAGGCTGGCATCTAACAAACGTACAAAAGGAAAGTGAACAGCAAACTAGACCTTCAGATTTTTCTTCATCTTTCCTTCATCTCAACACAGCAATGAATACAGTTTTGCTCATTCTTTGAAGCCTTATACTCCCAAGTGCCATAGAATCTAGATTCCATTCCAAGAATTATCCCTTAACACTTTGGCTCTTGGGTTTGATGAAGGCTTTTATTACTGTGTGACTTGTAATGTAGACAATAAGCAGCTGAGTATAAAATGTTCCCACTTCAGTCAAGTACCATTTTAGTCTAAGTGTGGGCACTCACCACACCTCCTCTAACCAACTTAGAGACGGTAATTGAGAGACGAACACTTGCACTCTGCTTCAGTGTAAAACCAGAGACACCACATCAGCAAAACCCTCGACCTTTGCAGCTACGTCTAAAAAGCCTGGGGTCTTCCTTGCCAATATCATTGTTGTGGCTCCACAAACATGGTACACTGAAACATAAAGAAACAGCAATGTCTTTCCTAAATAAAATATCAATCTGATTCTTGAGAAATAACCCTGTGTGAAATTAAGACATATGCTGTACTCAGCAGTGAATGCGAACAGTACTCAAAGATTCTTACAGAAATCAAGATAACTGTGCAAGAACAAAGAATGTCAGGAAATGGTGTGGGAGAATTGTCTGTATTCTGTCAATCATGTTTTAAATAAATGCTGATTGGCCAGGCAGGAAGTCTAGGAAGGACAACCAGATAGGAAATAAAGGTGGGGCAATGAGAACAGGAGAACACTGGGAAGGAGGAAGCTCATTCCTCTGCGGTCCTGTCCAGACACCGAAGAAGCAGGATGTGACTACCCCGCCGAAAAAGGTACCGAGCCATGTGGCTAATATAAGTACTAATATAGTATTAATATAATTAATATAGTTAATATAGGGTAAATACAAGTTATAAGAGCTAATACAAAGCCTGAGCTAATGGGCCAATCAGTTTATAATTAATGTAGACTCTCTGTATGATTTTTCTTTGGGGCTTACTGGCTGCGGGAACCAGGCAGGACAGAAACCCCAACAAGCAGGCCCTTATGTTACAAAGAAAGATAAAAAACTGAGTTATTATCAAACATAAATCACATAACCTAAGAGTACTATACCTACAAAAAGCTCAGTAGGTCAAACACTAGAAAGGACTAGCGGTTTGAAGCAGGTTTCTGCAACCTACTCTGAAGAGCAAACTTTCATGGAAAAAGTGAAAATAGCTTAAGAAACGGAAGGGACACCATCTTCCATAGCGATATAAACCTCACTGGCACACTCAAAGGAGAAGAGAGACAAAAGAGAGCTGACAGTATATTCAAAAGAAATAATACCAGCAAATACAATTGAGGAGAGTACAATTTTAGCCAGACCAGGAAGCATGCAACTGGTAAGTTAAATCTAAAGAGATCTGAAATGATACATGTCACAATCAAATTGTCTGAAATTGAAGAAAAGCGGTTTTGAAAGCGGCATGAGAATAGTGGATCACCACCAACAAAGGTACCAAAAAGATTATCAGCGAGTTTTCAGCCAAAGCCTTTGTAGTCCAGGAGGTTGCCAAATGGTGCGCTTGGCCTTTCAAAAGAATTAAAAATTGTCACCCAGGCACACTGTAACCAAGGACCTCATCTTTCTAAATTGGAGATAGAATAAAGACTTCAGAGATTATTAACACTAGACCCAATGTACAAGAAATGCTAAAATACAAAAGGGTCCCTCCAAGACAAAGAAAGATTATGCTAATACTTGTGATAAATAGAAAGTTCATTGGCAAAAGTAAATATATTGTCTAATCCAAACCATTCTAATACTGTGCTAATGGAAAATAAATCAAAGATTCCTCTAACAAAAAGAATGTGGAAAGGCAAGGCTACCAAAACAACTGAATTTGCAGCAATTTGCTATGGGATAAAAATGATAAAAGGATATAATTCATGTTCTCAAAATATAAAACACAAGAGGAAAGGGAAAACAAATGTGGTATTTATGTATTCAGTCACAGTGCAATTGTGGCTAAGTATAGGATGCTACTCAAGCTTCAGAGAAGCCCCCAAATGAAACCCTGCAGTAGATTCACAAAAGGTAAGACTTAAAATCACTTTCACAAAACACTCTTTGATATCTTCCTCAATATCTTTCTTCGATGTCTTAAATATTTTTATCATAAAAGTCTTTCACTTGCTTAGAGTTTTCCCATGATATATTATTTGAGGGTATTGTGAAAGGTATTGTTTCCATGATTTCTTTTTCAAACCATTGGTCCTTTGTGTATAGGAAGACTACTGATTTTTGTGAGGTCGTTTTGTACACAGTTACTATACTGACAATATTTATCAGTTGTAGGAGTTTCCCAGGTGGAATTTTTAGGGTCATTTATGCATGCTATCATATCATCTACAAGTAAAGACACTTTGCTTTGACTTCTTCCTTTCCAATTCGTATCCCCTTGATCTCCTTCAGTTGTCTTATTGTTCTAGCTAAGATTTCAAGTACTGTGTAGAATAGGTTGTCCGCAGAGAGTGGACAGCCTTGCTTTGTTCCTTATGCAGTGGAATTGCTGTCAGTTTCTCTGCATTTAAGCTGATGTTGGCTACAGACTTGCTGTAAACTTCCTTTATTATGTTGATTATTGTCCCTTATATCCCTAATTTATCCAGGACTTTTATCATGAAGGGGTGTCAAACTTTGTCAAAGGTCTTTTCTGCCTCTCATGTGATGATACGGTTCTGGTTTTTGTTTTATTTGAGGAATCCTCATATTTTCTCCTGTAACAAGCAGTTTTCATTTCAACCACCACCAAGTGCTTTCCTTTACCCACATGTTTGCCAATAGTCTAGCTCTCATCCTTCTTATTTTCTTTTTATTTGTTGTTGTTTAAAATATTTCACAAATATATGTATATATTACTTGTATTTTTCTTTTTGTTTTAATATCATCTGTTTGTTTTTATTTTTATTTACTACTGATCACTTGCACATATAGTACAGCTTCCTGTTTAGCATTTTTATCAGATGCCTGAGTGTCCAGATGAGTGGGTCTCTGTGTCTTTGTTTGTTCCTTGTGCCTGCTCTTTGGCTCCTTTCCTATGGCTCTTTTATTTTTCTTTGTTTGGCCTAATACAATTAGGGGGTTTGTTTATTTGGGGGGGTTTTGCTTTTTTATTATCCCTTAGATGTAGAAGATGGAGAAACCATAGTCATATATATATATACATATATATATAGAGAGAGAGAGAGAGAGACAGAGAGACAGAGAGACAGAGACAGAGAATAAAAGAAAAACAGAAGTATCGCATGACCCACCGTTCCCAGTACTTAGAACACATGTGAAGGAAATAAGAACAGGTTCACGTCCCATATTTTTCAACACTGTAATAATAGCCAAGGTAGAGAGCCACTCAAATGCCCATCAATGGACAAGCAGCTTTTAAAACTCTGTCAAATATTCATACAATGAAATTGTACTCAGTCTTAGAAAAAGGAAGAACCTTGCAAACTGTGGCAACATAGATGATACCTGACCTTGTGTTCAGTAAATCAGCAAAGCACAGATAAAAGTCTGCCTTATGCCCCTTATGTGTAGATTTCTTGTAATCTAATTCTGTTCTCAGTGAAGTGTAGTGACCAAGGATAGGAAATTTAGGGAGATGGAGTTAGTCAACTATTTCAAAGTTTGCCTTTTAAGATAAATAAGTTCTAGAGACTCAGCATACAGCATGGTTCTATGGTTAATGATGGTGGACTGAAATAATATTGGCTGACGCTGGATGTTAAATGTACTCACTGTCCGTTACATGGAACAAGAACACAGTAGCCATGTGAGATGATGGGTGTGTCCAGCAGCTGAACCATGACAATCACTCAGTGCTTATACATATCTAGAACAACATTTTTTATTTTAAATCTGTGCATCTTTTATGAGTCGATTTTACCTCAGTGAAGATGGAAATTTTTTAAGTTCTAGTATTTTAGGGTCTAGAACCTCAAATGCCCTGCACGTGGGAAGAGTGCTTGGGTGCTCATCCTCTTTGAAAATTAAAGGGCAGGGCCTAGCTCCACTGCCTAATTCTGTTATTTGCACATTTCTTCCCATCACTAACACTCTCCATCACTTAGGAATGAGAATAAAACAAGGTGCAATAAAGGAGGGTGCCGGAATGTCTAGGAAGACAACTACACTGGATGGTAGTCTTTTGCTTTCTGTACTTAAAAATTTCCTTTCTAATAACCAAAATAAAATCATCCTTGCACTAATTAATTAATTAATTAAGAAGAACTAATTGGTTTCCATAGGCCAAGAATTGGGATGGTTGCTAAGTCTATAACCAATGGCTACAGCTTCAACTTCTTGTACAGGTGTCATGCAGATATGGTCTTGTTTATACTTAGCTGTGATTTATTTCAAATGTTAACATTCAGTTCTAGATTCCAAATTTCAAGTGGTTTGTTATTTTCTTATCTTCTGCTATTTTTTCAAGTTTTTTTCTCCCATTTCTTGTCAGCATCAGAGTTCCAGAATTTGATAAGATTAATATGGAATGTATGAAATCTTTTGTTCATGCTTTTTATTACAATAAAATTATTCACCTGATTCATTTATTAGCATTGAATAAGTGAATAAGATTAGATACTTATATAAAAGGAATATTTAACAGCATGAATTTTATCAGGCCATAATGGCTTTAGGTCTGCTGAGATGGCAAGTATTCAGCCCATGGCCTGATCCTCCCTTGAGTATTTGAGCTGCGACTTTGTTCTCATTAGCTCTCAGTAAATGAGTTTAGGGAATCTAAACAGATAATGCCCCAGATATACCAGGATTCAGAAAATTAGTCTCTTGGGAGTTGAGTTCAAGTAATAAAAGACAAAAGAAATATTAGAATAACTAAGAATCTATTTTGTATAAATGTACAGAAGTCAAATGTTATTGAATAAATGAACTATTTGCTACAGCAAAAAAAACTAATTACTATTTTACAGATCTCTACAAATCAGCATTCATTCAATGGGAGATTAACATTATACTGCATTGCTCATATATANTATCCAGTCTTGGAATAATGTAATGGAAAGACCAACAGACCCTGATGATCAAGACCCCAGTTTCTAATTCTTGGTATCTGAAGTACTGTTGGTAGCAAGGAATGGTCCCAACAAATGCTGAAAGCTTACATACAAATGCTTAAATGTAAACAGAAAAGCATGCAAAAATATTCAGTCTTCTCCCTTCAGAGATGGAGTCAACAGTCACTTTTGAAATACCCCTTTATTGTACCACCCTGAGCACCAACACCCTGACAGTTACACGAACAAATGCAGACTTATAAAGAGCTGTAGATGCTGGGTCGTCATCATTCCTAGAGATATCAGGACCATCCCTTTTTAAATGTCTTAAGTTAAGACCATCTTTTCTGTTGAGATCATGGAGCAGTGTTCAGATTTCCATGCTAGAAAGAAGTCTTTTTGTTTTTTTTCATCCTGATCTTCATAACTGGGTTCAAATAGACCTTCATTCTCTTAGTTTCCAATAATTTTGGGAACATGAGTCAATGAGTAAATACGAAAATGAAATAAATTGTGAGAAAAACCTTGATCCACTGAAGAAACGACAAACAAGTCTAGAATCTCTCTTTCAGATAACCTTTTATGATTTAACCACCAATTTCTGTTGTCAGAGATGACAGATTTTGTTTCTATCTGCCACTCCAAGTACTGCATAACTTCACCACCTCTGGTGACACTCACAGCTGAGAAATTGTCTGCAGTGCCAGACACTGAAAAATCAAATTCATTCTTTTTTGCTGAGAAACAAGTATGTCTGTTAGGCAAAGGGATCGGTGTAGTCAGCCATCACACTCATCCAAGAGGCAATGGTGCTTTCTCTGCCACATTGGATTTGATGTTTATTTCCTGTACTTGTTCTTGACTGTTATTTTTTCCTAACTGACCAAGGTGATGTAGAGGAACTTTCTCCATTACTCAAAGTAACCCATTTATGCAATCCTTGTATGTTCACCATGGTGCTAGTTCTTTTTCCTTAAAGTAAATTGAACATATTCCTCTTCCCTGCCTTGCCATCCACAAGCTCATGATTAGCCCCCTAATACATTGCAGATAATCCCCAAATGCTAATGACTTTTAATGATGCCTAATGGAACATGGCATGAGAGATAACATCTAGTTATGAGGTCTGTGGTCAACAAGGAGTTCTGTACCTCACTAGATCTGTCAACTCGATTCTGCACACCAGAGGGTTGTGTAGGTATCAGTTCAGTAGTAGTTACAGTGGAAACAAGAGCCAAGCTGCTCAGGGAACAAAATAAATAATACCTATTTTAGAATAATTAAAATGTGTTCAAAGTAACTGTTTCCATGGCATTTAATACAACTGATGTCTTTATTTTGTCTGCATGAAACATTTAAAAGTTAGACTTTCTTCAAACCAATTAGACTTTAAAATTTTTATTTTGAGAAGAGAAGAAAAATGGAATATAATAATCATAAATTTTTGAAGATGAACACTTTTATGTGGATGAGAGAGGGAGACAATGTGATTCCTTCTGTACTTTTCTAGGAACAATAGATGTAGGAGAGATAAGATTCTGACATTCTGACTGAAAGAGAATTTGTTCTGTGTTCATTGTGGAAGATCAGCCTACCTCATAGTAGAAAGTTTGTTCAGTAGCTTATATTCAGTCCTTTATGTTTGGTGACGGTGAGAAGAAAAGGGAGGTTTTTACTGTAGTCACTTTCAAAATAGGAAATAGAAGAATAATCTCTATACAACCTAATATCTGCCTAGAAAGATAAAATTTTCTATTTTCGACAACAAACAAGGATTGCATAAATGGGTCACTTTGAGTAATGGAGAAAGTTCCTCTACATCACCTTGGTCAGTTAGGAAAAAACAGTCGCGAACAAGTACAGGAAATAAACATCAAATCCAATGTGGCTTTGTCTAAACCCAACTTTGTATGCACTTCATTAATACTTTTATATTTGACCCAGAAAAAAATATAAAAATATGGATATACCTCAGCTATATAGATACATAGGATGGAGTCATAAGTGTGTTAGCCTTTTCCTTTGTTAATACATTTTTATATTCCCTACATGTATGACCTTCTGTGTACTAGAAATACAATAATGATAATAATAATAGTCAGACAATTTCTGTATTTGGAGTGTCATCATAGTTTAGTGAAGACAGTACATGACCAACCCAAAATACTTTGAGGTTCTGAGACTAAACTGGCTTCTGTATACAGCCAACTGTCTTTTGCTTGAGAAAATCTCTTTCTTCCCACCACACAGTGACCATGGAATAATGGTGGTATTAAATATGAAAGCCTGCATCTTCATCAGATATGTTGACTCAATTCTACCAGCCCACTATCAACTACTCACAGACATCTACGGCACCATCACCGTTCGAAGTTCATATTTACCTTCTTAGTGTGCTATAACAATCCTGTAAATGCCAATGGTTTGCAAGTCAACCCTACATCTTAAATGCAAGATAAAACTGGGTACTTAAGAAGATTTTCACCCCATCCATGTAGCATGAATCAAAGCCCTGCTTAGTGTTAGAGGTCAGATGATACCTTGTGTATCTGAGTACAGCACAACCCACATTGAAGCTCTTTCTACTTCCAACATCTGAGTAAAAGTGCAACCTGAAGAAAATTGCAGCATTTCATTGTTCCCTCATCTCCAACATGGCTATTAAAATAAAATAACAGGTTAGTAGTATCAAACCACCATCCACTCAGCATCTCACAACTTTGGAATATGTTTTTGCCATTAAAAGTTACACTTACAGCTACTGATATTATATGGCATGTTGGTGACTTGTTAGCAGACAGTATTTATTTCTGGTATTGGTCTGATATTATAACATCCTCTTATGAGAATTCTTCTTGGATTAATGTAATTTTGGAGAACAGAAGTTTTCACAAGACTCCATTTAAGTTTTATAAGATGTCAGTATCACAATCATTTATGGCAAGTGTCACCAGAACATAGTAGCTACTCACAAAGTGTGCTATAGGAAGGAAGGAAAAGGAGGGAAAGTCTTTCATATGTAAAATGATAAATGTAAAATGGTATGTAATAATGATATTAAAAATTATCCTCATATTGCTGATAGGGCTTGGAGACATTTTAAATACACAAAGAATGGTGTGATATTATGGCTAAAAAGAAATTGTCTATTTTCCACCCAAACTAGAATTTCAATCCTATCATGTACCAATTGAAGATTTGGACCAAATAAAGTTCACTTCACTCATTATCAAATTGAGATAACACATATCTCTCATTGTGTTAGAGATATCTTATTACTGTCTCTGGGTGTGCAATGGTAGGGATATGAAGTGTTTTAGTACAAAGGCTTATAAGTTGAAGGCTTGGTCCCAACCTGGTGGCACTTTGGCAAGCTGTGTCATGATGGCATTGTAGAATAGAAATTGGAAACCAAAACTAAGCTGGAAGAACAAGGTCAAGGGGACCATGCCTGGCAGAGATTATTTTGTTCCTTGCCCTTTCTCTCTATCTTGTTCTGTGCCTCCTTATAGTGTGATGAGACACCATAGTCTATCACAACTTCTCTGCTATGGTGTTCTATCTTATTACACGCAGGAACACAATGAAGCCAGGTGACCACAAACTCAAATTCTCAACTCAAAGTCAAAATAGCTCCTTATTTCCTTATACCAAAAGTTATTTATTTAGTTCTTTTGTCCCAGAAGCAAGAAGAGACTAGCACACATTACAAAAAAGTCTAAAAGCTAAAAGTCATGTGTGACAGCCAAGTTTCATGTGCTAAGGCATAAAATATCATCTACCCTCCTTTCACACAGCCTAGCTTTATGATCTTGCTAATGTTTTGTCTGATCACATCAGCAATGATGCTGCTATAATGACAGTTATAACTAAAACATAATCAAATTTATTATTTGGAGTCTAGAGGTTAGAAGCCCAAAACACTCCCTCGCAGCTAGCTAGTTAATTAAGGTTTTAACAAGTCTTGTTTATTCTGCAAGCACCAAAATAAGAATCCCCATCCTGAAATATTTCAGTACTCAGAATCGATTTTTATTCCTTGGACTTTGGTTTTTCTCTTCATCTCAAACCAGTCCATGACCTTCTTCAATCATGGCATCTCTGTCCCCATTCGACTCCTCCCAATTCCTATACATAAGCCGTTTGTGCTTATAGTTGAGCAAGCCAGATCATCTAGAAAAACCTTCTCAAAATCCTAAAATCACAGTTGCAGAATTTCTCTGACATATCACAGGTTATAAGGATTAATGTGTAAAGATTTGGAGATGGAAGGTGTTACTTAGACTCCCTCTGTATAAGGTATAAACGCTGATCTTAATAACAATAATGCAGGCAAACACAGTTAAGGGAACACTTCAAGCATAGTTCCATCTGTTCCCAATGCAGAAATAAGTGAAAATGCTGTCGTTAGTGACTGACGTGAATGAGACATGCAGCCAGTGACATAGACATGAATGGGAGCCATTGTGCAATGAGTTACTGAATGTGAATTGATAAAACTTACGATTCATAAAAAGTGAAATTTTTAAATGCCACCCATAACACTGACAAAACAAAAACCTGAACCTAAATGTTTAGTTTGGGCATAACATATTTCTGATAAATACTTTCCCCAGAAGTCCCAGAAGAAAATCTCACACCTGTTTTCTGGGAGAGGGTAGCAATGGGGTGACAATATGAGAAACACAGGAAATAGGGAAACATTGCAGAACATACACACTGTGAGTCTGCTTCCTAATACATAAAATGTGAACCATTCTCAACAGGAAAACATTCCCCACCAAAGTTCAGAGCACACAATAAACAACCCACAATATAATAGGTCCCAGGATGTGAACCAGAGCAGGTCCCTCCACGAGGAAAATCTGCTCTTGGACACAAGCTTAGGGACTGGTAAGAGCTTTGTCTCAGGAACCACAGAATCCTCTTAGAACAATGAGGAGCAGAGGTGAGACAGGAACACCTTAACACAGACAACGTGCATAATTGCAGGGGCATAAATGCAGGCGAATTTAAATATGAGACACCCAAGACTTCCTCTGTAAGAGAGCAAGGGTGAGAAGATGTAGACGCCTTGCCCCCATTTAAGAAAATAGCTCTGAGATCAGATACCAACCAGTGCGGACCTTAAAATATCTGAAATTAGTTTTACAAAAATGAATTACATTTTCAACAGAATTGTTGCCTGAGGGACTTAAAAACATGGTAAGTAACAGAAGATGCTGATCTTGGTACACGGCAGTTAGTGGATGTGGCTTCTCGTTTGTGTAGATACCATTGAAGAATAAAGTTGATAAGATTATTATATCTTAAAACTTGTTGCAATATATTGACAAAATTAATACTACCCCATGAAGATAAAATATCATCTCTAGCTAATAGACCAAATTCAGAACAGTCCATCACATAGGAACTTCTGAAGAGTAAAACGTTCAAGAATCTATTTTGAAAAGTGGAACCACCTCTCCTAAGTACAGGGTTCAGCTCTCTCATGAGGGCAGGACCAGCTCTCCTGCTACAGGGTGCAGCAAAGAGCAGGACCAGCTATGCCAGGGACAATGAATGGTGGGGTCAGCTCAGCACAGTCCCCGGAGTTCAACACACAGGCTTCCTATGACCCACTGTTGTAACACAGGCCAAGGATATCAACAAACACCCCAGTTGCAGCAGGAACATGGACCCAGATATGCTGGGAGGTCACCATGGCCCCAGGGGATAGCACAGGCCACCCATATCAGTATCACCCTGGCTACAGCATGAGCCTCAAATACCAACATATTCTCAGGTGACTGGCCAGACCCCAGGACCTTGCTGGTAACGGGAGCCATGAAAATCAACTCAGACTGTAGCTGCAGTAGATCCTAGTGGCCCAGATCGACCAGCTAAACTACCACCCAGACCCAAATCCTAGGCCTTGGGTTGGCTCACCCTACCATCTATCACATCTGTGACCCGCTAGAATGTGTGAAGGGGCTGGTACTGCCCAATGACAGCTACAAGAGCTCCATGACTCTCAGCAACAGTAGGATATCCAAGAGGAGCTTTACTGAGGGTCCAGTGATGATGGTGTGCCAGAGGCCTGGAACCAGACCAATGACTCATTGCAATGGGCATTTGTGAGTGGGGTTCAATGGAGCAAAGGGTAAAATCTGTGACTCACTGTAGCTCCAAATGTCACTAAGACAAATGAAGAGGTGTAAGAGGGACAGGAAAAACAGAGAAGCAAGGTGTGGGGGTTGCTTGTTTCCTTGCTTTGCTTTGTTTTGTTTTTAGTCAATTTTTGCAGGGCTTCACTTTAGGAAAGGGACCCTGAAGTGGTGAGGGGCAGATATGGAAGGATGGGGAGGTAAGTGGAACTGGGGTACATGATGTGAAATTCCCCAAGAATCAGTAAAGAATTGTATTATAAAAAAATCTGTTTCATATTACTTAATTTTCTCAATGCTAGGGCAAAACGGAACCATGTAAGGAAAGTAGCGTTGGTTTTGGTTCAGAGTTTGACCAGACACCCCCCACAATGACAGAAAAGGCACATCCTGGTGGGAGCAAGGGTGACAGGGTGCATTGGTACATCACATCTACAGTCAGTGAGCAGGGAGAAATGAACGCTGGTGTTCAACTTGCTTTGGGAGGTTATTTTTACTTAATTTTTATTTATTCTTTGCAATTTTCATACATGTACATACACCATGTGCGGTGATCTTATCGTGTCTCTCATTTAAAGGATGCCAACCTTTTGTGCGAATTATAGTAGAACTGATAAAAATCACAGACTTGAGCTGGGTGGAGGGCTCAATGGTTAAGATCACTGGTGGGCCGTCCAGAGAACTCAGATTTACTTCCTGGCGCTGTATCACCACCATCACTGCAGCTGTCAATTGTCTGTAAGGCTAGTTCCAAGGGATCCAATGCCTGTTTCTGGTCCCCACAGGCACTGAATGCACATGAAACGGATAAACATGCAAGCAAAATGCTCTTATCCACAAATAAAATAATTTCTTTTAAAAGATCACAGACTTTTGAGTGCTCCTTTCAAATTTTAAAAATGATTTTATATTAGAATATACTAGATATGCATAATATTTGATTTTGTTATTACATATTTGTATTTGAAATGTATCACCATCACATTTACTTAGAAATATTGAAAAACTAGACACTGCTACTATGGAGAAATTGCTAAAATAGTAAAAATAATCAACTCTGATGATGCCCAATTACTTTATGCCTTGATCAAAATTTCCAGCTTGCAGCATCACAGAAATACTGAGCTTCCGTTATAGGTGATGATGCCATCTACTCACTTGGCTATAAATGGGATGGGTACTCCCACCGTTTGCATGGGACGTCTGACAAGTAAGGACTTCAAATGGTGTCACAGACCTTGGGAAATCCCAGTCTCCTCTCAGAAGGAGCAGGGAAAGCCTCAGTCTTGGTGTGTGGTGGAAGTAGTCTTTTGTTGGAAAAGTCTCCCTTCAGTCAGATCTGCTGACGCCCGTTGAAAGCCTTTAAAGGGAAAAATAGCGGAGCTGAAGATGGCACAAGAGAAAGGATGAAGAATTCCTCCCAGAAAGTCAGCTCACGAAGAGAGTAGTTTAGCCCGGAAGCAGCACGCACATGCAATGACGCACGTCCGCAGACTTACAATGTCCACACCTTCTGAACAGTAGCCACAGTAGCCGCTAGCTGCTGGATGTAAAAGAACTGGATAGCTTTTCTGTAAAACATATGCATTGCGTCAGAACTATTTACTCTGAATTCCTAAAAGAAAATAAAAGTTTGCTTCTTTGCTTCGTTTTTAATCATTTAAGGTGAGATTTTCTGGGTTAGTAAAATCATCTCTTTCTTGGATTTGGTGCGACAACAGCTTGTTTTTATCTTCATTTAAACAGTTTTTTAAATAAACTGCCATCAATACAAAGCAATAAATGGAACAAACTGCCTACTACAGTTCTCTCTTTTTTATTTTCAAACGCTCAATGGTTCCATGTCTAATATGCACTGTCTGGAGTGAAGCTCATCTTCACTCTCTGCTTGACTGGATTTGCCATCTCCTGCATGGTATTCCTCTGGGTATGTCAGAGAGGTGCTCTGCTATGGAGGAAAAGCCCATCTGGAATGTGGGGAGCACTGCTCCACAGTCTTGGACTAAATGAGAGACATAGTTATAATGAAGATTCTGAAGACGAAATAAAAATACAAAGTTCAAAAATAAGGAGGGCTCATGCTGAGCCCTGACTCATTCCCCTCACTTTCCTGGCAGTGGCCGTAAGATGTCCACCTCATCATGCTCCCATCACATCTTCCTTGCTTTGATGGACTGTGTTACTCCGAACCATGAGCTAAAATAAAGGCGCCTTCCTTCCATGTTTTTGTTTTTGTCAGGAATTTCGTTAGTGGTTCTAGAATTGGCATTATTTATATAGCAGGTGGCCAGAGTTTCAGGAAAGAGTGATTTTCTCTATATACCGCCTTCAACACAGTGTCCCTTTCACACCCAGCACAAAAATCAATGGGGTGTGTATAACAGCCATAGGAGATAATGCAACCACTTAGCAATGCTCATAGTTGGGAAATCCCAGCCCTTGCATATACATTTAATAGAGCCATATAAACTGTATTAGTGCATTAAGAAATCTGGTAACAGCTGGAGAAATGGACGATGGTGCTTGCTAAAAGATTTAATTTGAGCTTGAAATAACTCGATAAAACCATTATGGTCCACTCTGGAACAAAGAAATTTCAGTTTCCAAAGAGCTCGGGAGACATGTTCCTGCTACTCAAAGAGTCTTTCATTTCTGTTACTTTTTTTAGTTTTAGACTGAAAGGGAACATAGGCAACAGGGTTCTGGAATGGTGAAGATCGAGTTACACGTTCTTCACCCAGGAAAGCTGGGTACCTGCAGATTTCTTAGCCAAAACGTGGTCTGGAACAGGGATCTGCAGTTTCCTAAGGTGTCTAGAAGATCCTGAAGTGGTGTAACTGGGGAAGCTTTTCAGTCAATGGTACTGAATTCTTTCTCTCTTCCACAGGCATAGACACCAAGTGTCTATTGCAGGGGCTACTTTTCATCTACCCATATTTTAACTGAGAGAATTTTCTGTCCAAATTGTAGGCAACAGAAATAACTAGTGAAGAATAATACCTGAGTCATAACTGTCAGTAACCATATACACTAAAAACTATTAACACAACTATAAACTTGTAAAATGAGCCCAATGTTACACATTAGTTCCAGAACTTATGATAGTTTCCCCCCCAGAATAAGCTGGTAAAACACTGGTTATGATGCCTAGGGAAAAAAAGATCCCATTTTAGTTCTCTTTAATGTTGCTTCACCCAATTTTCATCTCTATTCTGAACATTCTAAATCCTAATAAGTAATAAGGACCACATATGCATTTAAAAATAAGTGTTTTCCTTTATCAATACTTTCATATTCATGACAAGGTTTTTTAAAGGTTTTGTCTTGTTATTCCAAGCTCAAATTAAATTAGATCTTTTAGCAGACAATATCCTCCTCTAACTCGAACTGTTACCATGTTTCTTAATGTGCTCATATTATTAATGTGCTAATATATTTCATGTGGCTCAGAATGATGTGTCTGCAAGGGTTGGTATTTTCTAATTATGGGCTTTGTTAAGCAGCTGCACTGTCTCCTATGGCTGCTACTTACACCTCACTGATTCTCGTACTGAGTGGGAAATGAACAAAACTTCTGGGGTACAGTGATGCTCCACACAAGAAACAAACATAACACAGCTCCTACTCCAAAGACTGTTTCCTTCCATCTCTTCATGGAAGCATATAAACATAGTGAGCCCTTTTTGTTCTAGTAGCATCCATTTTCTGGAGCCCTTTGATTGAATTTCATCATCCTTATTTCGCAGAAGCCATATGTGGCTTTTTTTACAGAAGAAAGTTAGGCAGTGACTGGGCCTTGAAATCAGGAAAGATAAGCTGAATTTGAAACAACCCTTTAATGGACTGGTCAGTTAGGTAAATGTTATAGTCTTCTTTGAGCATAGATCTCTGTGTGTGTGTGTGTGTGTGTGTGTGTGTGTGTGTGTGTCTGTCTGTCTGCCTGTCTGTCTATCTGTCTGTCTGTCTGTACAACTGTGGAAACCAGAGGAGGACATCAGGTGTCTTTTTCAAATGTTTTCCACCTTCTTTTTTAGGCTTAAATAAATGGTTTGTTTAATTTTTAATTATACGTGTCTGTGGCAGTATGGGGTGTGTACACGAGTGCAGGTTCTTCAGGAGCCAGAGGCATCAAATCTCAAGGAGCTGAAGTTACAAGGAGTTGTTGGCCTCCAGACATGGGAGCTAGGAACTGAATTCAAGGCCTTTGAAAGAGCAATATGATCTCTTAATCGCTGAGTGGACTCTAGTGAGCCACCTCCACCTAATTCTTTTGAGCTAAGTTCTCTTGCTAAATTTCCAGCTCCTCGGACTCAACCATCTTGGCTGGCCAGCAAGTTTCAAGGCTCCCCCTGTCCCCACTTCAACTGCACTAGATTAAAGGCACAGCGAGTGGAATAGCAAGCATTACTGACTAATTCATCTCCCCACCTTAGCTCTGGAATTTCTTAAAAGCAATGCAAGTCTTTGGGCTAGAGAAACACCACCTACCGCTTCAGACAGCCAAGGCGCATGAGTGGAATGCTCTAACAGCTCACAGGAGAACCTTCAATATCCAATTGCTTTATCAAGTTAATGACTGTATCTGAATTTGATAACTCTCCAAAACTGTGTTCATTTTGTGAGTTCTATCAGTAGTTAAATGTCAGAAACCAAACATTACTATGTTAAGAACTATCTAGTACAAGGGATAATTTTTACGCTTTAGTCATGTATGCTTGCTTTTAAAGTTAAGTTTGCACATGACTGCCAAGACTGCCCATGCTTATTCTGCGACCCATTGGTTTAGTGTTCTTCATCGACACATTCAATTTAGGAGTTCTCTTTTGCTTTAAGCTTTTAGAAATCTTTTGACATCTTTTGTAACCCTTCCTTTAAAAGCGAAAATTTGCCTTTGAATCATCGTGTTTACCATTTTATGTAAGAGGTAATTTTAACCTATTTCCTCTTTTCCTTTATATATTCTCAACATTCTTTATTATCCTTAGATAATATATTTTATTCTGGGATAAGAAAATATTTTAATTCCTCAAGCTCTAATATCCTTCACCTTGTCACAGTTTTGTTTTTCTTTTTTTTTTCTGATTAGTATGGACTATGGGGGAAATAGTCAAATACCCCAGCAGCTAATAAAAAACAGTGAAACTGAAGATTCCACAACATTAAGAAAACTGTGAATGTGGCTTTTTTCTGCAAAGTAACTGTGAATTCAAAGAGGAAGTAGAGTTGGCATCTGGTATCTTGAATATCTAACTGTACCTAGGTCACCCAGGCAAGTAGCAGAGTGGTGTCTTGGGAGCAACCAGTGACTTTTCTTAACCCATGACATAAATGTGCCTTATCAAACAGGGATGCCTTGGTAAAACTCTCATAGGAAATACTCAAAATAACATCTAAAGTGTCAGCTACAGAAACTGCAAATATTTAGAGTGATAAAAGGCTTGATTCAATGTGTGTGTGTGTGTGTGTGTTTGTCTGTGCATGTGTGTGTGTATGTGTGTGTGTATGTGTGTGTGTTTGTGTGTGTGTAAGCCAGCTATTAACATCAGAATGTCTTCCTTAATCACTTTTCTACCTTATTTTTTAAGGCAAGGTCTCTCACTGAACCTGGAGCCTAGATGCTGTTTAGGCTGGGCTGCCAACAAGTCCCTAGGATCCATCATCTGTGTCTGCCGGCAAGGCTGGGATTGTAGAAACATGTAACATGTTCATTTTTCATTTGGGTCCTTGTGATACAAGCCGAAGTCCCCGTGCTTGCATAAGAAGTTCTTTACCCTCTGAGGTGTCTCCCTAGTCTCCATTTTGACTTTGCAAATACATCATTTCTATTCTACTCCTTTCTTTCCATATCCTAACTTCCAAAGACACAATACCTTACTTGGTATTAGTGAGACTTTTCTGCTTTATTAACTCCAATTTCATTAAGTAGATATTTCCCTTTCTGCTTAAGCAGGGGAAAGTCAAAGGATTAAAGAAAATAAACTGAATCAAAGCTATGTTAAGAAAAGTCAGTCACAATGAATGAGCAGGAGAAGGAAACACACACACCTGTGCAGGGCAGCCTGCCCTGGGTGGCGAGAAGAAATCACAGCCTGACCAGTGCCTTATGGTGCCAGGAAGTTGCGTACTATTATGGTGAACAAATATACTGTGGTGTACGTGAGACAGAATGCTTGTGTCCTATGGAGAGAGGCAGATCTGAAGAGGTGAATGTGGTGAGGAGCTGGCCGAAGTGATGTCTGGGCCTGCACTGCTGCCATGGTTTGTGCTGATGTCTGTGGCTCCTATGACCACCAAAGGCTAAGAGGATAGGACGGCACAGAGTTGACCCCCTCCCCTCACTGCTACAACACTAGGAAAAACTGGTCCTTCCCCTCCCCTGCTTCAGCTCACTGGAGAGCAGAGCCTGCAATTCTCCTGGCAGCACAGTAGGGCTGACCTTGTTGGCCTAGGCACAGGTGAGCTGGCCCTGAGGGCATGAGAGTGGAGCTTACCCTGCCCCCTCAACTGCCAGGTGGTGGCATGTGCAAGGGAAAGATGCCTCCCCCCCTCACCTTTCACCACCTGTGAGGTGCCAGAGTTGGCCCTTCCCCTCACCAGCTGTAGCCCTCAGGAAGGTGGCCCCTGAATCTCCCCTGGGCAGCACCACCAGTAGAGAGGGCCCTGGTGGTGTAAGTGGAAGTGAGCCAGCCCCAAGGATGTGAGAACAGGAGAACCAGCCCAACCCTTTGCTCCTTGCTGCATAGGGCAAACTAGCCAAGGCAGTGCTGGAGAGCTTACCATGGTGGTGAGGATTGAGGAGAATTGACAGGCTGATCAACCACCCTGCAACCACCCAGGCCCAAAACCAGGACTATGAGTTGGTCCACGATAACATCCATCCTATCTATGATCTGCAGGAGCACATGAAGGGGCTGGTCCAGCAGATTCAAAACTGCAAGATCTCCATGACACAGAGCAACAACAGGATATCCAAGAGGAGTCCCAATGAGGGTCCAGAATCGATAGCACAGCAGAAACTAGAGGCTTCGAACAAGACCAATGACTCATTGCAATGAACGCTGGCAACTAAAGATGCATGGACTCTGTGACTCACTGGGTAATACTGCAGCTTCCACAATGAGATATTTTGTTGTTCGTCTTCTTCTTTTGTCTTAAATTTTACTATATTGGGGAGGACTGGGTGTGGCAAAGGCAGAGGGCAGATTTGTAGGGATGGGGAAATGAATGGGATTGAGATGCATGATGTGAAATTCACGAAGAATTAATAAAAAGTTAAAAATAAAGGTCAAGATTCTACTATATCTCTATAAACAAAACCCCATATAGGCATTGAGTGAAATAAATTATATTTTATAATAACAGCAATTAACAATGACTGAGCACTTTCATGTGTATGATTTTGTAAAAATTGGCTTATCTAATGTCAATCTTATTACAGAGTTATCATCGTTTACATTTTAATGATGAGAAAAAATGAGGTTTATATAGCAGTATTAAATATGTGCCCAGGGAGAGCTATTTAATAAAACAGCTGAGTTCTGACTGAACTCTTGCTCATTGGTTTGAGAGCTTTTACACCAAACCACCACTTTACACTGGTGCCATATGGAATAAATGTCTCTGTCTTGCATGGATGATGTCATATTGCATGCACATTACAAAAATTGAGAAGGAAAATATATGTATATAGTCTTGGTTTCCCCTTCCTCCTATTCTTTTTTCCTTTGATGTTTCTCAAATTCTAATGCTCTCTGCCCTCAGAAAAGAACACACTGTATGCAGTTCTTTATGACAAGTAGTTCCAGTGGTCCTGTATATATTTTATTGTTGTAATAGTCATAATTTCTCATAAGAAAACAATGTTTCAATAAATAGGACTGTGACTACAGAATTATATTCACTTCTTTCAGCGTTTTATTAAGTCAAGATCATTACATTTTCTACATCAGCTTTTCATGCATGAAATGGTTAAAGACACTGCCTCTGCACACTTCATAGGGATTATCTATATGAGTGACCAACTCAATGGACATATTCATTATGGAGAATAATGGCTAGGTTGGTACGGTAGTATCTATAGCTACAAACAAAGTCTCGGAGCTCACAAAGTTTAAGCTGTAGAAGTACACTGGTCAGCACCTATAATGCCATGGTGATAACTAAATTGAATAATACATGTGCATATATTTTAGAAATTTCCATAATAATGTAAATGTAAGTTACTAATGCATTGTTATTTTATTGTTTTGTGCCTTGCATGTTTGAGTCCCTAAAAAGCAGAACAGGGGGTGGTAAAAGGGAGAGGAAGAGGGATGAGAACATGAGAGAATGGGATGTTTGAGGGGGGAGTGATGGGGTGGGAGAGCAATGAAAGATATCTTGATAGAGAGAGCCATTATGCGACTAGGGAAAAGGGTGGTGCTAGGGAAATTCCCCAAAATCAACAATGACCCCAGCTAAGACTCTTAGCAGTAGTGGAGGGGGTGACCGAACTGGCCTTTCCCTGTAATCAGATTGGTGACTACCCCAACTGTCATCATAGAACCTTCATCCAATAACTGATGGAATCAGATGAAGACATCCACAACCAAGCGCCCAACTGAGCTCCAGGAATCCAGTTGAAGAGAGGGAGGAGGGAATATATGAGCCAAGGAGGTCAAGATCACGATAGAGAAATACACAGAGACAAATGAACTGAGCTTGTGGAAAATCAAGAACTCTAGACCAACAGCTGTGGAGCCTCCATGGGACCAAACTAGGCCCTTCATATGTGGGAGACAGTGGTGAAGCTTGTACTATCTGCTGGGCCCCTGGCAGTAGGGCCAGGATCTAACCCTGGTAGATGAGCTAGCTTGTTGGAGCCCATTCCCTATGGTGGGATGCCCTGCTCAGCCTTAATGCCAAGGGGAGGGGCTTGATCCTGCCCAAACTTAATGTGCCAGACTTTGTTGATTCCCCTATCCCTTTGTTGATTAGAGCTCTTATCCCTTGGGAGAAGTGTATGAAGGTGGCTGGGGGGAGGAAAGGGGGTTGGGAGGAGGGGTGGGAAGGAGAAATCTGGTTGGGATATAAAATGAAATTAAGAACAAATAAATTTCAAAAAAGCAGAACAGTGTCCTAAATTAATGAGATTTGATCGTTCCTCATAGCAATACTAGGACTTCTTTACCATTTTATTGAAAAGACAACAATTTCAAACATGCTTTTATCAAAAAGAAAAAAGTCAACATCACTTACGAAAAGGAATTTTACAGACCTGGAGAGATTGCTCAGTGGTTTAGGGCACTTGTTACTCTTGCAGAGGACCCAGGTTTGGTTCCTGGCATCCACATAGTGGCTCTCAACCACCTACAACTGTGCAGTTCCAAAATAGCTGATGCCCTCTTCTGACTTCCATCTTTACTTTGGTCATGTGGTGCACATATATACATGCAGGCAAAACACTCACAGACATGAAATAAAATCAATATATTCATTAAAAAGAATTCCATATTGGGGTTTTCCAGGTTTCTGTATAATCTCATTGATATTGTGCAGACTTTAGTAATCTTATTGTACTAAATGATATGTTCTGACTACTTTATGCTTGAAAGGATTTGCATTTGTGTTTGCAATAAAAAATAAGGTGCTTTTCTACTTTCTCTGTGTTATTGAAATGTGATTCAAAAATAATTTACTGTCATTTATGTCATTATGAACTACTAACCTTTGCCATGTAGCATCACTTAGTTCACAACACAAGGCTTTTGTTTCCTCCAAACTTCACTAATACAGTTACCAAAGGCAAAACACCTTGCTTCAAAAGGACACTTGTTCAGAGAGCCTCATAACCACAGAAACAGATTATCAAAGATGTCCAAATTCCAAATAATGATAAATTTACATACACACATTTGAATCTATGCACATTACTGGTACTGTTATAATGAGACTATTTTATGAGCCCTAATCCTCATGGGAAAAATTCTGAAACCACAGAACTAAGTATCAAGGTAGATGTAAGTTGACGCCACCCTTCTGTGAGTTAAAGGGTCAGGCCATGAAAACATGAACTGGGTCCTTATGGCTACATAAAAACCTAAAAAATGTTCCCAGATGGAAGCTGACTAAAATCACATTCCCCTCTAGGAGATATCAAATCCTCCTTGAAGAAACACTTGAATGAATGATTACATCTACATCAAACCCTTTGCCACAACTTAGTGCAGAAGTACTTGCTGATCTACTACGGCAATAAAATGAATTAAAAATAAGCATAGAGAAAGAAAAGAAGGGGCTGGAGAAATGACTCTGTGACTAGGAGCTTACGTTTCTCTCACAGGGGACCTGTTTGCAACACTCAAGTCAGGCAACTGATGACTTCCTGTGACTCCAGTTTCTGGCAAGATCTCATGTCTCTGGTCTTTATGGACTTTTATGCTTATAGGCACACACCTACACACTCTCTTCAGAGAGAAAAATGATCATAACATTTCAAGATTGAATATAGTTATTGCAAGGATGTCAAAGTACATCCATTAGCTTGAATGCTGGCCCTGCCACTTACTAATTTTTGTGAGCTTAATTAATCAATATTTGCATAAATAATTCTTGTTATAAAAAATTATATAGGAAAAAGTAAGACAACATTAGCAGCCAGCTTCAGGCTCACTGCTTTAGTGAGGTGATTGTAGTCCCTACATCTCTGGGAAGCCCCTTTTTAAAGAAAGAGGGCAAAGGTCTGAAAACACTACCTACATCAAAGGACTGATCGGAAGATTATGTGGGCTTCTGTGTTTAAAATTTTGCCTTTCCAAGGAAAAGTGAGTTCTCCATAAATTTACATAATCATTATGATATATGGACAACATAAGTATTTAGCCTACATCATGAACGTTTAAAAAGCCTTTATGAAACAATTGCTGAGGTTGCAAGATGGAAAATCAACTTGTAAAAATCAATGTATATCTCCAATAAGCATTTAGAGCATGTATCTTTTTAGATTTTTCATTTTACAACTGTAGCAAAAACAATAATCTTGAGGATAAATCTCAAAGTAGCTAAGCAAGATCTTTAGAGGAAAAAAGAATCTGTAACATCATTGAAACACATAAAAGAAAAACTACGTAAATAGGGTTTATGATTAGGAAGGCTGTGTCATAAAAATGACTGTGCCCTTCCTCAAATTAAGCCATAAAGTCAGCACATTTCCAATTCCAGCAGGATGTGTATCAAAGTCACCGCAGGAACAAATGCTGAGGTATGTTGAGGATAAAAGAAGAGGTGAGTTGTTATCAACTCTCCCTTAGCCACCCCTACCTTCTAGCCCGATGGCGAAAAGGGAGGG
Organism: Bramus lutescens; assembly: GCA_001685075.1. Lineage (NCBI taxonomy): Eukaryota > Metazoa > Chordata > Mammalia > Rodentia > Cricetidae > Bramus > Bramus lutescens. The sequence goes on along the minus strand of LOEQ01006794.1, from coordinate 70,497 downwards.
AAGGAGGTTACAGAAAGCTAAAGACTGGAAACTGGAATCATGAATCAGGCATCAATCAGTGCACCTGCTGAGAGGCAGAGTGGTCAAAGAATGGACCCATCTAACTTGCTGTGTTGCTGTCTCTTAGACAATCTTCCGGGCTTCCAACCACAGCATTGGATTTCACCCAGAACCACCAGAAGATTGACTTCTTCAGGCTTGAGCAGTTCCTCCCTAGCTGGTGGCACTGTTCCAAAAAGTTAAGGAACCTTTAAGAGGTTGCCTGAGGTTTTACAGCCTGTGGCTATTTCCTGTTCTTTTTTGCTTTAGGACCACTGTGGATGCTATGTGATTGGTTGGCCACATCCTCCCTGCTGTCTTGCCTTCCCCTTCATGATGGTTAAATCCACCTAGATCTGAAAGCCAGATTCAACTATTCTTCCCTTGAGCTGTTCTCAGGATATGTAGCACAGTAACAGAAAAATACTAACACATCCAACCAGAGTTAAGAAGCTCAATGGGAAACGTCTAAAAAACTACCAAAGAGGTGCTCTCACTAGAACAGTTCATGGATTAAATGAGCAGGTTCTTAAGTAACACATGAGGTTTACAAGAACAACCAGGTTAGGTTTTAATGAGAAGAAAAGGGGAGAGGCTTAAACCTAACATATTTAAGACTGCTTGAAAATGTTAAAAATAAAAGAAATAAAGGTCGAACCAGATTTGAACAAGCAAATGAACAGAACTCTAAAGCAGTAAACACCTAGAAAACGCATAAATTACACCTTTGCATATAAAGTGTGCGAAGTGGCATCATTCGTAAGTTGTGATTTTTTTCTTTGCAACTTCTTTCACTCAGATAAATTTTAATGATTGATCCTGACTTATGAAAAATGTAAGTTCACTTATTTCATCTTCTACAAAGTATTCAGTTGCATCAAAAACATAATGATTCTAACATTTAAATTAACATAAATGATAGCCTCATGTCCATAATAACCTCATGCTTCTTTATGCCAATAGATGAAGTGGTCTTCTAAAAGTGAGACGACTTTAGGGAAGATTTACCACGTGGTTATTAACCTCTGGTAGCATGCTTTCAGGAATGTTGTATCATATGCTGAATATAGTACTCCAGCATGGAAAGGTATCAAAGATATGCCAAAATAATAAGGGACAACAGAAAATACACTCATTAAAATGCAACATTTCCACTTATCATGAAATAAATGCATAGAAAAAAATCTCTTTAATATCTATACTTTAAAGTGTATCTCAGAAAACAGTTTTTGGATTGGGAGGTAGTTAAAGAGAAATTCACTTTTCACTCTTCCTATTTCTCTTGCTTTTCACTGAATATATTTCATATCATATATTTGCAGTCTCAAAGTTTTGACTGTATTTTTATTTATTTATACTGTGTGCATGTGTGTGTGGATTCACAGGCACGTGGAGATCAGACAACTGTGGAAGTCAGTTCTCTTCTTCTAGGATGCAGGTTCCCAGGAACTACATTCGGTTTTGGCATGTGCCTTTACCTGCTAGAACATTTCACCAACCACCCCAATATTAAAACACTGAAAAATCAAAAACTGGGCTGTAGATCAGATGAAAGAGTGCCTTTGTGGCTTGCAGGAATCTTTGAGTTTGATTCCTAGCATGACATGAACTCTATGTGGTGGCACATACCTGACTGAAATCCTAGGACTTGGGGAAATAGGTATAGAAAAAAACAAAATTCAAGGTCATCTCAAGTTGGATTAAAATATGCAGTACACTGTCTTTAGAAAAGGAAGGAAGGAAGAAAGGAAGGAAGGAAGGAAGGAAGGAAGGAAGGAAGGAAGGAAGGAAGGAAGAAGGAAGGAAGATGTTGAAAACCCATCCTTATTTTTACATTTACATGTTTACTCTGTCCCTATCATATAGCTAAAAACACATCCTTGGATTACAGATTGACTATTGATGTTGTACACGATTCACAGGCTGATGATCACCCAATTAATTTTCCAATGATGTATCTGCATAAATAAAGTGCTGAGTTGTCACCAATGCAGATCTAAAACTGAGGATGTAGCTCAGTGCTAGAGAACTTGCACAATATGAGACACACTGGAAGGAGGAACATTTGCTTAAAGTTCATTACGGAAACTATGTCAATCACAGAACATTCAGTCAGTATCATTCTTTGGGTGGTAGTAATCAATACCAACTTTATTTTTTATGCAACTAAATGTTCAGATTTCATCAGTAACTAAAATGGATCAATACCACTTCAAGCTTAAAACTTACAGGATATTTTCTAAAGATGAAACCACACTTGGTAATTTGAAGCCATCATGTAGCTTTCTTGATAGTATGAACCAAAGACAATTAAAGAATTTTTTTTACCATCCTCAGTCCTCCTAACAACCACCCTAGTAAGAATGTAGTATCCATCACATCTTGTAGCTAAGGAAACCGATATTTAAATAGGTTATTTAAATTAACATTATTTAACAAATATCACTTGCAACAGGACTTTCAAAATGTCTCAAGATGACTTGAGTCTGAGCCTGCTGCAATTAGCACTCATCTCAAGTGAAATTGAATCCTCTTGTTTAAAAAATAAATATGAAAACAGCTTTAATTAACAAAACCTTGCTTTTACAAAATATGATAACATCCCCAAAATGAGGAACAAGCCAAAAGAGCAGTATTCTGTATCCAAAGTCATGCTTCTTCTAGACATACATGTGGTAGAGAACACACCATCAAATCACACTCACAGATGCTGGGGCACTCTGCAGGAGAAGTCTGGGGATGCACCATCTACAGAATAGTTCTGTTGCCATGACAAAATCACAAGGGAGGCAATATGCATGGAAACGCACAGACATAAACCTTGGCAATAAGTCATCCTGTTGTTCTTGAGGAGAGTTAATTAAGGTGATCAACTGTTTCTTTGAAAATGGTTTATATCCTGTTGAACACTCTGCAGAGGCAAAGACACTTTCTTATCAGGTATGTGACCACAGAATCCAACTCAGAAGTTCAAACTTCTATCATGTACTTGCTCTCTTTGTGCATGCGTGTACGTGTGTGTGTGTGTGTGTGTGTGTGTGTGTATACACATGCATATTCCCATGCACAAATTCATGTGTAATTTTTATTGTAAGCATAGTCTGGAAGTTCCTATTAGGCCACGGTGGTAGGAGAGTAGTGCTGTCATCCTAGACTGCAAATCTTTATCATCTTAATTTTAACTTTTGTTTCCTTACACTACTAAAGCATTAGAATGAGTAACTTAGAAAATGCCTCATCCCTGCTCACTACACTGCTTACATGGTATATCTAATGGAAGGGACCACAGTTATTCTTGTCAACAAAAACAGTTGTAGAAATTGATTTCCAATTATCTCTTTGTTTTTATCTATAAAACAAGGTGCTTCAAAAAAAAAAAAAACATTTGGGGGCATGTTTCCTGGGCAGCAATTATTCCTGCCTCCTGGGTAACCATCTTCACCTCAGATGAATATGCCCACTGTTGTTAGGCTTGGGTGCCTCAGCTTGTTTTTAACATTGGCACATCCTAAGTACCTTATCCATATACATGCAAATTATGAAAGAACAAAAACATTCAGATTTCACAGATTCACATTTTGAAGTTTGGCTTATTTTTTTTAACTCAGATACTATTTGCCTGTGTTTTATTATGGAACTAACTTGTTAAGTATTGGAAAGATAAAGAACACTGAGCCACAGAAAACTTATTGATAAACTTCAGATTTTGCTTTTTATATGTGTACTCAGCATAGTACTACTGCCATCTGTCCAGTTAATCCCTGGGCTCATTCTGGTATTCAGAGCGCCTAACTGTCCTGTTTGTGTTGGTTACTGAATACTTGTCTACTCATATATTCATTGTAGTGGGGGGCTGCTTTTAAGATTTCATCAAAGATTAACTTTTCTGTACGGTGAGGGTCCAGTATTGATAATATACCAGAAGTCGGAGGTCTTGAACCTGACCACCAACACATTACACAATAAACATTTGCGTGTGAAGCTGTTCGAAACAAGGGTCTCCTGCATGACACATAGGAGCTCCCAGTGCCACTGGGACAAAGGCGATGGAGAAGTGGGAAAGAGAGGAGTAGAGGGTTTTTGTTGTTGCTGTTGTTTGCTTTTTTATTTGTCTTTGGTTTTGTTTTTTAAATTTGTTTTTTAATCGATAAACTTTCTATGCTTTCCTTGGGGAGGATACTACAGCGGTGAAGGGTAGACACGAATGGACTTACTGTAGGCACTTGTCAGATAGTACAGAGTTATTTCACACTGTGTCTGAGATAAAACTTTGGATTCTATTAAAGCAAAATTACTGAGAAAGATCAAAGTAGAAAATAGGTTTTTTTCTATTTGACTGAACTCTAAATTTGGGAGAAATTAACAAAACTATAATTCAAACTTTTCTAATATACCAGCAATTTACCTTTACTAGACCCTAGATAAAAAAATGGGTTTGACATTCAGTGATGAACTGTAACCATGCACCATGCAGCAGAAGTAGACCTTTCTGCTTCATGATTAAAATCAATTTCAAGTATAATTTTAGTTGAAATGTTAAATTATTTCCTTTCACCTAGTAAAGGTTTAAATACTAAAGGTAATTTCCTTTTAAAATATAAGGAGGAAATCTATTTATAATTTCATAACTCTAAAAATTAATAGAGGCAACCAATGACTACATTGACATCTAGATTGTTTTGTGAGTCATGGGGATTACTCTGACCAACCACTCACACAGAGATTCTTTCTTCAAAGCTGGTACTCAGGCTTTTGTTAGTCTATGGATTTCTGAGAAGCGATGTAATCTCAAGTTGCATAACTTCCTTTAAGATGTGTGTATGATTACATATGTGCCTGAATGTGTGTGTGATATAAATTTAGATAAATATAAACACAGTTCCTTGAGTTTTTGCCAAACTACCTTGCTATTGTTTGTGCCTCCTTCTCCATCTCTATCACCTTTCTCACATGTTGGAGCCTCTTTCCCATTTTTCTGCTTTGGTGTAGGAGGTTCTTCTTTCTATGTGTTGTTTTCATTGGTTGAATAAAGAAACTGCCTTGGCCTTTTGTTAGGGCTGCACTTAGGTAGGCAGAGTAGACAACAGAATGCTGGGAGGAAGAAGGGCAGAGTCCAGACACCATGAAGCTTCTGTCCGAGACAGACATAGGTTAGAATCTTTCCCGGTAAGCCACGACCTCGTGGTGCTACACAGATTATTAGAAATGGGTTAGATCAAGAAGTGAGAGTTAGCCAATAAGAGGCTAGAAATAATGGGTCAGGCAGTAATTTAATTAATACAACTTCTGTGTGATTATTTCGGGAGTTAAGCTAGCTGGGCGGCCGGGACAAATAAGGGGCCCCGCTCCCTACAACACTGTTTCCCACTTAACATCATCTGTATCCTGTTATTCCCCCTCTCAAGCCCAACTCCAATCTGTCCACAACTCCATTTTACTCTTCCTGTTTCTGTGGTTACTCCATGTGTATCCCACATCTAAGGATTTGAAGCTAGGATCCAGAGAAGAGAGAGGTCATAAAGCATTTGTCTTTATGTATCTGGGTTTCCTCACTCAACACAATCTTTTCTAGGGCCATCAATTTACCTGTAAATCATTTCATTTTTTTCTTACAACTGAATAGTATTCTGTTGTATGTATATAGCATATTTCCACTATCCATTCATCTCTTGAAAGACATTAAGCTATTTTCACTTCCTGGGTATGTGAATAAGGCAGTTAAGACCATGTCTGAGCAGGTATCTATAGAGTAGGATGTAAATTCTTTTGAGACTGTGATGTAGGAGGGTCATCTGTCTATGTGTTACTTTCATTGGTTAATA
>LOEQ01006794.1:48561-64494 GCA_001685075.1 Bramus lutescens | reverse complement strand
GGGTTAGAATCTTCCTGGTAAGCCACCACTTCATGGTGGTACACAGATTACTAGGTATGGGTTAATTAAGATGTGAGAGTTAGCAAAGAAGAGACTAGATATAAGGGGCCAGGCAGTGTTTAAATGAATACAACTTGTGTTCTTTTTGTTCTTTCTGGGTATAAGCTAGCTGTGCAGGAGCTGGGCCGGACGAAATGCAGGTCTGCTAGCCTCACCACTACAAGACTGTGCCAGGGAGTGGTTTTGACAGGTTCATATGCTAGATCTACTTTTAGTCTGTTGAGAGTTCTCTATACTGATTTCCAGGGAGGCTTCAGAAATCTGCAATCCTGCCAGAAGTAAATGAGGGCTCCTCTTTCTCAGAACTTCTCTAGCATTTGTGGTCTGTTGTTTGGTTAATCTTAGTTACATTATGACTGGGATGAGGTCAAATCTCAAAGTTCTTTTAATTTGTATTCCCTTAATTGCTAAAGATGGTGAGGACTTCTTAGGGTATTTATTAGTCATTTTTATTTGTCCTTTTGAGAATTCTTTGTTTAGAGATTGCTGAAAGAGAAATCTTTAGTCAGTTCCTAAATCAGGTTATTTGTTCCCTTGACACTTTCTAGCCCTTGGTTGCTCTCAGGGTTGAGGGTAGGCTCCTACTGCTAAAGATTCCTCACATTCACATTTAGGGCACAAGTGTGATTTGAACTGGATCTGACCTGAAAACCTCTTTCCCAGTATAGTTGCCATGGTTTCAGAAAAGTCTATGCACTGTGAGAAGGAAGCAGATGGTCCTACCCAGATGTCACACCTGTAAATCATAGCAAGGACCACCACAGCAATATCTCCATAAGTGCAATAAGTGGCCCTTGCATATGGGTGGCAACCAACAGCTGTCTAACTGGACTTCAGACCCACTCCACAGTAGAGAATCCACTTAAAACTAGCCAGTTTCCCATGTTTAGAGGGGCCATGGGCATTAATCTACCATCATCATCACATTGCTAATCAACATAATTTTCTACTAGATTCCAAATCTTATCCTTCATCCGCACAGAAGCCTCTCCATACAACAAATGGAGACTATCACAGAAAATTGCAATTGGTCACAGCTCAGAGACCAACACATCATACAGAGCCCAGGCCCATAGGTACGTCTGTATCAGAAGTTCTGACTGCATGGCTCAGAGAACATAACTGAAGAGTAGGAAGAAAGATTGCAAAAGGCAGAATACCAGAAATTCTGTGGTGAAAGAATTTGGCCTAGAAATCACTGCACAAACAATGGCAATCAATGGATATATTAACATATAAGGGGGAAATTTTCATGGGGTCCCACACCTAGACAAAGGAGAATTAGCCTCTCCCAGGAATGGGGCCCCCTCATTGGGTTCAATGCAGAGTGGTTTGCCCTGAAAAATACAAACACAACAGCAAAATAGAGTCAGAAGGCTGTGCTTACGCATTGGTACATACACGTACAGACATATATGTATGGTATATAAGAAAAACAACAAAGGAAAAGAAGCTGACAGCTTGAGAGTGGGCGAAATAGAGCGGCTTTTGGGAGAGTATGAGAGGGTTGTAAGGGAAGAGAGGGGTAAATCGTAATTCTATTTCAACTGAAAACATATTTAAAACTAAAAATTAATAGATAATTACATAAGAACATAAACTAAGACAGTGTAAAGCTACTTAAAAGTGTGGAAATGAAAATACCATGCATCTCACTCTTAAATATCCTTATAAACAAAGAGAAAGTGAGAAGAACATGAGTGATCACCGCTGCTCTCAACTACATTTCGTTAATAATTTCACAAACAAATCCATTAATCCTACACACCCCATGCTTTTCATGTGTCCATATCTCCCTTTTAATTTTTTTTCAGATTTATTTTTATTTTTTGAGATTATAATTACATTTCTTCCTTCCGTTTCCCTCCTTCCAAACCTCCCATGTACTCCTTCCTGTTTTCCTTCAAATCCATGGCCTCATTTTCATTACTATTGGACACATGTATGTATATGCTTATACATCCGTATTCCTAAATGTAACCTACTCAGTATGCATAGTTACTTGTAAGTACATTTCCAGGGCTGACCATTTGGCACTGGACAAGCAATTGGCGTGCTCTTCCCTGGGAGCACCAGCTTTGCTTTCCTGCTCCCAGCTTCCTCGGTTTCCTCTAATGCTGCTTTGCACTATTTTGTACAACATTCTTCCTGGTTCTTCATGCATTTTGTCTTCCCTATTAGGTAGTTTTCCTAGTTTGTGGGCCACTTCCCTCCCAATCTTGCATATACACCTACATACACATTGCTCCTTACATGTCAAACATCTTGTGACTCCTCCTTCTGAGTGCCACGTTTCCACTGAAATCTATACCAAACTGTCAAAGTGTTCATCAAATTCACCACTCATTCCTTCAACAATGCAGCCTCCAGAATACTCCATTTACCCCTCTGTTGAAGTTTTACTTCATTTTTTCATCTATTCACTTGTGTGTTTTATTGTTCTTCTTCGGGTAACCATTCAAAATGTCACTTCTTCAAGGATGCTTGCACAGTTAGCACGCACTGTCCTTTATTGTACTCATGTCTACACAGTTGTCCTGGTGCATGTGGCTATTTAATTAGTTCACATAAATAAAAAGTTTCAAAATAGCAGGAATCTGGATACAATTTTTTGTTTTGTTTTTACTTATCATTGTATCTCCAAGGCAAAGTTGAATGCCTGGAATAGGGGAAAAGCAGTAATTATTTCCCATTAGGACAACAGATCATTCCATAGTTAATAAAAAATGATTAATTTAGAAACAAATGTGTTGATTTAGCTTTCTCCTCATTTTTCTCTCTTTTACGTGGATGTGCCTTACAACTGCAATTCTGATTCTCTCTCTCTCTCTTTTCATCTCCTCCTCATTTATTCTTTCCCTCTTCTTTTCTCCCTTCTTTTCTCATTTTCCTCCAGAAAAGGAAATTTAATTCACCGTATATCTTGGGTTATAGTTCCTTCCAAAACTAAAGTCAGAACTGAAAAACAATGTGCTGCAAGTAGCTGTCAATGAGTGAGCCACCAGGTGAAAGGAAACAGAAAAAAAAACAAAACAATGAAGTACCTGGGATTCCTCCACAACCAGGAGTTGAAGCTCCACCCACCCCACACTCAGACTTTCTAAGAGTCTATACACCACATTGAACTGTCAATCCATGCCATTCCTGAGTGCCTCCCTGGGGTTTGTTAATTATTCACCATATGAGGATGCTTAGACCTTAGTTTGAAACAGTAGATATGTCATAGGACAGAACGAAATATGAGTCAGTAAAATTGAGTCCGTGCCTGCTTGCCCTGTTTGCCACAATCACAATCATAAACAGAGTGAAAGGAGATGTGAATCAGGGATCAAGAGACCTTTGCTATGCTTTGAGGGAAGTGAAGCATTGCTCACTAATGAATGAGTCTGAAACAATGATCCTTCAATGATGTCAGATAATTCGACATACTCATCCAAGGATAGGGACTCTCCTACTATATTTTGATGCTGAATCAAAGGCAGGAAAGGACTTGTCTTTGTTTGCTTCTACTGCTATGATGTAACACCATGACCAAAGGAACTTGTGGAGGAAAGGGTTTGTTTGGCTAGCCCATCGTGATTACAGTCCTGAAGAGAAATTCGAACAGAACTCAAGGCAGAAACTGAAAAGAAGCAGAGGCCATGAGGAATATTGCTTACTGGCTTGCTCCTCCTGACTTGCTCAATTTGCTCTCCTCTATCCCCTAGGAACACCTGCCCAGGGATAGTACTACCCACAGTGGTTTGCACCCTAACATATCAATCACTAATAAAGAAAATGCCCCAACAGGTTTGCCAATATGATAGAAGTATCATCTTCTTCAAAGTAAACTCCAACCTGTGTCAAGTTGACCAAAATCCAACCAGAATAAGAATCTGTTTCAGATATCTGTCAACTGACTGTATTCCTCTACCCAAAGTCAATGTTTTTTGATGTTATATGGAATACATAATTACATAAAACAAGCATAATATTGGGCTAGAGAGATGGATCAAAGGCTAATGCATTGGTTGCTCTTTCAAAGGACCAGGGTTCAATTTCCAGCACCCACATGGCAACTCACAACTGTCTATAACTCTAGTTCCCAGAAATCTGATGCTGTCACATAGGCATACATGCAAGCAAACACAAATGTAAATAAAATAAGAAAATAATAAATAAAAGCATTGAAAGATATTTAAAAAATAAAGCAAGCATAATATATGTCATTCACTTTGAGTACCTCTCCATCACTAACAGACTTAATTTTCGAAAAGCAAGTCAATTTATAGAATTACTCAGATTTTATTGAGTTTTATCCATATACAAGTAGGTCAATCTATTATCAGTTTGGCAACTCTCTTGAATAGCTATGACTAGATAGTAACCTATAGCAATTGCTTTTCTGGATAATAATTTGAAAATAAAGAAAGTTGTTTCTAAGAGGGGACAGAGTACAGATTTCCACATTTTTTCTTCTATATATGACATATACTTTCAGTTAGCTAAACTTGTATTCAGAAAAAAGCCTTGTTTTAATGTCCACACTTGCGTGTGTCTGGTTTGGTTTGCACCACTCCTAAGAGGGAAGCTTTACCAAGTTATTTAGAAGTTACCAAGAACTTAAGTTAACTGTTTATTTGAATTATTAACTTTCATAGTTACTAAGATCTACCTCAGAAAAATTGATGAACTACTTCTATATGAAATGACCCATAATACAACTGTCTAGCAGAAAGCAATTTATTTTATAACACATTTAAAAACTGCAGTGGACTTAAGTCTTGTAGGCTGGAGTTACTAACTCTTGTTTGATATCTGTGTTTGTAGCCAGTAAGAAATCATCTGTTTCAACTGGTTATTCAAATGAATAACCCAAAATAGGTCAAAAATACATCCAAAGCCACTAAATAAGCCTCATGCTAAAATCAAAACTTTGGTTTAAATAAAATGTGTGTGTTGTTTCCTTTCCATTAAGACAGCAAATACCTGAGATGCCTTGAAAAGATGAACACCTTTACTTTGCTCACAGTTTTGAAGGATTCAGTTCCATTATCTGTTGGCCCTATTTCTTTGGAGCCTGAGTTGAAACAGTTCACCAGAAAAGCTGTACGTAGGAGAGAAAAATCATTCACCTATGGCTTAGGCTTTGAAACGGTGTAAGAGATGGGTACTGTGATATCATAGTCCCCAACAGTGACACATGACCAAAGACATGAACTCCTAACATTATGGCCTAACTGATAAACTTCCACAGCCCTTCAACAGCCCCAGGCTGGAGACCAAGATGACAAGGGACTTTAGGGAATACTCAAGACCTGATCCCAGAATCCCAGAGCACCTGGGAAAGTTTAAGAATAGAGGCACCCAGATCTCAGTGCAGGGTATATTAATGAGGCAAGATGCTTTGTTTGTTTGTTTGTTTGTTTGTTGTTGTTTTGTTTATTGAGGCAGCATTTCTCAGTTTAACAGTCCTAGCTATCCTATCTTGGAACTAGCCTTTGTAGACCAGCCAGGCCTTGAATTTACAGAGATTCCTCTGCCTCTGGAATGCTGAGATTAAAGGTGTGCCCCCCCACCCCCGACTTTTTTTTAATCTTATCTTTTGTTTTGTTTTTTTTTGGTTTTGGGTTTTTGTTGTTGTTGTTGATTTTGGTTTTGCAAGATGCTTTTTTAGTTTATCTTTTTAAACTATCTTTTCTCACTTTACATGCCAAATCTATTTCCCACTCCCTCCCCTCCTCCTGCTCCCTGTACCTCCCCAATCCCATCCCCATCCATGCCTCAGAAAGAGTAAGGGTACCCATGGGGAGTCAACAAAGTCTAGCACATTGCTTTGAGGCAGGACCAAGGCCCTCTCCCTTATATCTAGGCTGAGCAAAGTATCCCTCCAGAGAGAATGGATTTCAAAAAGCCAGAACAAGCAGCAGGGATAAATCTTCACTGCCAGTGGCCCACAATCTGCCCCAGCCATACAACTGTCACCCACATTCAGAGGACCTAGCTTGGTCCTGTGCTGATTCCCTCCTGTCAGGCTAGAGTTGGAAGGCTCCCATTGGCTCAGGTAAGCTGTTCCAGTGGGTATCCCATCATGGCCTTGATCTCTTTGCTCATATCCTTACTCCTACCCCCCCTCTTCGACTGGACTTTGGGAGCTCAGCCCAAAGCTCCACTGTGGTTCTCTGCCTCTGCTTCCATCAGTTGCTGGATGTAGGTTCTATGATGACATTTAATATAGTCATCAGTCTGACTATAGAGGAAGGCCAGTTCAGGTACCCTCTACACTATTGCTTAGGGTCTTAACTGGGGTCATCCTTGTGGATTTCTGAGAATTTCTCTAGCGCCGGGTTTCTTGCTAGCCTCATAATGATTCCCTCAACCAAGATATGCAAGATGCTTTTTAATGCTGCTTCCCAGAAGGAGACTAGAAGCAGGAGTCTACTCTTGTGTGATAAAGAATCTAACACATATTTTTAGAGTTTTTGGATAAACTGAGACACAGTTGAGATATGAGGAGCCACAATTCTCTCAGAGAATAACTTACATAAAACCCAGCTAACACATCTGCCACAGTTAGAGCTTCCACTGCTATGAACAAAGGCAGCCTGGCGAGGGAGAGACTTATTGCAGCTTGCATATCCACATCAGTGTCTGTCAGGACGGGAAATCCAGACAGGAACCTGGAGGCAGGAACTGAAGGAAGCACAGAGGAGTGCTGTTTACTGCTTTTCTTTGGATAGCTTACTCAGCCTTCTTTCTCAGCAGCTCTAGGACTCCCTACGAATTTATAGAACCACCCACCGCGAGCTGGGCCCTTTCACATCAATCATTAATAAAGCCCTACAGATTTGCCTACAGGCAATCTTCACAAGTGAAGTTCTTCCCACGTAATTCTAGTTTCTGTCAAGTTACCAAAAAGCAAGAGAATAATACCTGATTTCCCCTTTCTCTTTTCCTTTTTTTATTGATTTTATTGAGCTATACATTTTTTCTCTACTCCCCCCCCCTTCCTCTCCCCTCCCCTTCAACTCATGAGCATTGATGCAAAAATACTAAATAAAACACAGGCAAATCGAATCCCCATTCTGAAAACGGAGGTTGAAACACCAAAAATGGAGCTTATCTGAAAGCCAGGAGCCCGTAGGTCTTGCAGTGGTGTGCTTTTGGAACCTATGGATTCCTTAGAGGCAGCTATAGACACCGACTATTTGACAGTCTAAGGATGTAAGCAAGACTCAACTATAACTGATGAGATTACAACAGTTGGCCAACTCTTCGTTTTATAACCCCTGCAAAGGAAATATTGACACATCTTTGGAAATGAATAAGCCAATTGGGCATTTTTTACAGATGATTAAAATAAAGAATAAGAAAAGACACTAAAAGGAGGTACACAACATTGACATTACTACAAAAAAAGTTATAATTTTCAGTAATATGTTTAAGGTAAAGGAAGGAAAAGATACAGAAAATAGTAAATTGAGATCTGTAGAATAGAATTAAATGTACCTTTGAAAATATGACAGAACATCCATAGACAATCTTGATAGTCCAAGGGACATATGTAGAAGATTACTAGTAAGCTGCACAAAAGGTCAAAAGAAATATTCAAATTGTTGAGAAGAGAATAAAGAATAAGAAATAGTGAAACAAGCAAAAAAATGTGCTGGGAGTAATGGATCAATTCATCACACACGAGCTGATAGAAAACACAATAGTAAGCTGTCTGTGAAGAAATAAGAGTCAAGAATTCAGTGAATTTCTCTTGACATGTATGAAGATATGAGCTCACATGTTCAAGAAGATCTGAATTCAAGGAGAAGAAATACAAAGAAAACTACATCTAGAAACATCAAACTAAGGCTGAAGGAAAGTAAAGACAAATAAAAAATATCTCAAAATTAGTCAGATGCCAAGACAAACAACTTTCAAAGCAACAGTAAAACTTGATAGGTTTGCAGAAAAACAGCATGGAACAAGCTATTTTCCCGGAAAAGAAATGTCACTAAGTCAAAGTTGTGCCCATCTCAAATATTCTTTAGAATCACCTTTATATAAAAATACTTTCAGTCAAACAAATGAAAAAAATAATCAGCTAATTTTCAATAAAAAGGGTGTTAACTAACAACTTTATAATTTGTCAGAGAAAACTGTAGCAAGTGAAAGGTTAAAAATATGCTTGAAATGCTAGATGATTGAAACAGGTATCAGAAACTAAATTCACAAGTAGAAAGTTACTTTTTAACTGAAGGATTAAAAATGTGAAAGTTATTGAGCTCATTGCGCATGTTCGTCAGATTTCTCTTCCTCTGGGTTTCCAATCACTGCCATACAGGAGTGCTGTCCTCCTCTGTGAGAAAGGCATGGCAGAGAGGCTCATCTGCCCTTTGTGCTCAAAGAAATTGCTTCACAGAAGAGCATTATTTATTATGCTTGATCACATGATAAAGTCAAAAGTGCAATGCTTTTATTTCCTATTGAGTTTATCATTTGGTCATGATAAAGCAGACAATCTATTAGTAATACACTGAAGCACATTAAGATATAAAGTGTTTCCCATGTATATTCAATCATTATCAATATACAGTAAATCTTTAATGGTCACTTCTAATGAATTTGTCTCAAAATATCTATGCGGGCTACTCTTGGTTGTCTACAAATTAACTAAACACACACAAATGGGCATCTCCATAAGAGACCTTTTTGCTCAAATTACTTGAAGTGAAAAAAGCCACCCTAAATGTGGCAGGTGCCATCTTGTAGCAGTCCAGATAAAAAGGACATCGAAGGAGGAAAGAAAGAAATTTGCTATTGGAATGTTTTCCTTCACTCTTGCTGTCAAGTTCATTTATCCTGTGACTTCTGAAATCTTAAACTGATATGAGAGCTAACTTCTTCTGCTTTCCAATGGAGACTGGAGATCAGAAGCATTCCAGATATCCTCCCAGCTTTTAGTCCCAGGTTTGAACTGCTGAGACATCCAGCAACATGGATTGAACAAATCTGGGATTTTTGGCCCCTCCAAAAATCAGTCATTGTTGGACTACCCAGATTATATCATGAAAGTCAATCAAATAAACCTCTTTAAATATAGATTCACTTTATCAGTTCTATTCTTACATAGACTCCTGAGTAATATAGTATCTTTAAATCTATGTGTATAAACTTCATTAAAATTTTCTTTATTCTTTCACTAAAATACATACCTGGGCTAGTGAGATGGATCAGTGGGTAAAGGCATTTACTGCTAAGCCAAACAACCTGGGGTCTATCCCCAGGACACATATGGTTAAAGGAGAGAACCGTCTCCTGCAAGCTGTCTTCTAACCTCCCTACTCAAACTGTGACACATAGTGCATGTCCAAACACACACACATGCCCACATATTAAATAAATGTAATTAAAATAAATACATACTTGCTTGATTTTTGTTCTTGTTTCATAAATACAAAACTAATTATGGTACTAAAACTTTTCAGCCATATTTTACTAGCCAATATCCATATCAAACAATATCCAAAACAACACACATTATGTTTTGTGATCCATAAGCATCCTTTCGTGAGAAAAGTCATAAGATGTATTCATGGAAAGATCACAAGATAACCTTCTAATTGGGTTCAAACTACAAATTTGCCTGAAGAATTGAAAGAAGTTTCAGATCCTGGAGATGCTAAAGTGTCTGTTAAATCAACAAGCTAGAAACATGAAACAAGAGAACATTAAACTGCTATGAACTCAGCACTGTGTATCAGCTCTTCTCAGAAACCATCCAGTATCCTGGCATAATGTCTGTGACAGAAGAAGACCGTCCTTGAACACAGGTAGCACCATCCCATCATCTAAGGGCCCAGATTGAATAAGAGTAGAAATCTCAATGAGCAGAAACATTCCCCTTTCTCCACTTCCTCTTGACTTGATGTAGCCATCCATTTGAACAGTGGCCCAGATCTGAGTCGTTCTGGCCACCATGCCTCCTCGCTTTGATGGACTCTAGTCCTCTATATTGTGATTCAGAATGAACCTCTGCTCACTTAAGTCACTTTTTATCAAGTATTTGATCAAGGAGAGAAGAATAATTAATACAGTGCTCTTCCCCATGGTGTCTACATGCCACACGCATCTGCTCTGGACAGCATGCCCTGGCTTTGTTTGTTTCTGTATGAACTTCTGCCTCTTCTACTTTTCTAGTTCAGAGTCCCTGCATAGTAAGGTAGCCAAAGGACTTGTGAGCATATTAAAGAACTCTATGGAAATAATCTCAAGTTCAAAGTCACTATTTAATCCTCTGTGCTTTTAAAAATAATACTGTACTGTCTATGAACTGTATAATATTCAACTATGGGACACTTACATTTTGTGAAGATTTTCCAAAGATATTCCATTATACTCAGAGTAAAATGCTGAAACATTTTCAGTGTTTTTGGGGGAGGTGAGTAAATTAGTTTTGAAGTAAAGCATTTTAGATGTGAAATGCAATCTATTCTTGATTTTATATTTCTGTTAATCTGTAAATGGATAAATCTTATTTTTAAAGGCAGTATCATTTGGGAAATATGAGTCAATTGTAACAAAATGATCTGCTTGTTGTTGGAGGGTTGGCTGTCTGTTCAGAATTGTGTGTGTGTGTGTGTGTGTGTGTGTGTGCCTGCTTTAGGTCAATGTACATATTTGTGTGTATTCCTGATTTCTCTAGGCTAGTTTAAAGAGTGTCTGCTACCATGTTATCAGAGGGAAGCAGTCGACATGAGCAACAGGTATTCCGAAACCTTTTCGTAGAGCCCAGTATGCTTTGCAGTACAGACATTTTTTTTAAAAAAAAAGTTATAAAGAAAGCCTTTGAAGACAAGAATTCAAAACACAAACAATGCAATAAACATTCTCTTTTGAATTACAGAAAAAAATGCTGTTGCCAATTTCAGGAGTCCTAGATCAAGGCAAACTCTTTTTGGTCAAATTATCTGTCTCTACATACAGCTTCACATACTCACACACTTGGTTCACCTCTCAGATGAGATAAGCATGTAAAGCCCAGAATGTTCGTTTCTCCATCAAAATACCAGTCTGTGGTAGCCTTCCTGGCTCTATGACTCATGTTTATAAATATGAGTCCTAGCAGCTCAGAGCTTTCTTCATTCCCAGTGCACACATTGCCTGTCATCTTTCCCTTGAAAGGAGCATAAACTATCAGAAGGGGAAATCATCAATGGAGAAAATATTTTTTGGTCGTCTGTCTTAGAAGACCTTCATTAAGACCAGGTATTTTTAAAGAAAAAAATAATGACATAAAGGAAAACATTAAGACTTCTATAGACAAAATAAAATGATCTTTGAATTATAACTGGCATTGCCTTATTCTGGTATTCTGTCATTATCTCAGGGACCCTCAAACCCAATGATCAGTGCTTATTCCACTAGTCCAGGAATGTAAATTAGCTACTAAGTTTTTTAAACCTCTCCAGTCGCAGGGCTTGGAAACCCGTTCTTTCATAAGTGAACCCACAGTCTCAAGATTTTATTGCTTTCTATCTTTATCACAAGGTGATTGGTGGGAGGTTGGTATAAACACGATTGCTCCTGTGGATATCACCATTTCCTTGTGATATGAAAATTGGACTCTTCCCAAGCAGCGGGAATTCATAGATAAACCATGTGTCCCCTGAGCAAGAAGCCAGCAAGCTTGGGTAGTGGTGTTCTGACGCACAGGGTGCTACTCTCAAGGAAGGCACTTGAGCAGTTTCTGAATTGCTTCAAGAACCCAAGCAGCACCACAGTAGAGATAGTGATGTTTAACCTGTTTATCAAACAAATCTTTTTCCATAGTAACAAAAGAAATTGCCAAGCAAACCTGGCGCTGTCTAACTGCACACTGGATATGGCTCTGCTTCCATCCACTGGCCACAAACAATACCCCTAAGAAGCGCGTCAGAAAGGGACAAAAACATCAAGAGTCGTTCTCGGTAAGTTTGCTATTTCCCTTGTACTACTTGATATAAAACTTAGGCATCTCTCTGCCTTCAATATCCACTTCTCTTCCTTGGGCTCCAGAAGCCAGCTCAACACCTGGATAACTGCGACACTCACCCCTGAGCGCAGGACCCTTCCCGTGTCCAAAGTCCCAGCTCTCTACTTCCCCAGTGGCATCTCTCATCCAGCCAGGCTGGGGCAAACCAGGACTGAACCCAACAGTTGTAGAGTGTGCTTCAGGTTTGAGCGCATCCGCGGTAAACCCAAGACAAAGGCTACACTCAGTCTTTCGTGGTTAGCGCCCTTCCCTGGGTAACCCGTATTAGCTTTCTCTCTCAAGCCCACCCTATGAGCCTGGAAAGTCACCGACAGGAATTGCTTTCAGAGGGGTGCGGCCGCGGGTGTAAACAGTGCTTACTTGTAATCTACCAAGGACCTACCAAGGGAACTACCCTGGCAGCACCGGGCTGGGGAAGCCTAGCCAGAGATCCTGCCTCCAGCAGCTTGGGTACCCCTCTCAGCAGAGGAACAGGACCTCCCGCGCGGAACCCACCTGGGCAAAGGCACCTGCTGCCAGCGCTCCAAGACAGTAGTGTGCCAGCTCTTGCGCTCTGGAGCAGCGACAAACCTCCCAGGAACACAGCCAAAGAGAGTGTGGACTCTGCCTGAGGTTGATCGAATGGTCTTTGCAATCACTCACCGGGGAGGCTGAAGTAGCTCAGGCGGCCGGAAGGCTACGTGCAGCCGGCATCCCAGGGCAAAGGCATCCTCCCATCCTTTGTCAGTGACTGGTGGTGCACTCCTCAGCTCACAAACGTGTAGTCGGGTGGCAGGCAGCCCGACTCTGGCTAGGCTCCCCAACCCTCTTCCCTCCTCTGAGCCTCCTCCCCTTCTCTGTCCCCCTCCACCAGCGGCACTCACTGGGCTCCCATGATGTCATCCAGTGGAAATCTGCCATGCTCAAAAACTGGAATAATCCAGCGCTCACGCGGAGAAAGCAGAGCAGGCAGAAGATGCAGCAGAGGCTTTAAGACTTCCCAGAACATAATGTGGACCCTACTGTTAACTGGAGCCAAGGACAGGACACAGCAGGGACTTCGGAAAGGGGGTGGTGGCGCACAGTGGTGCCAGAACCTAGGAAAGACAGTGTTTTCTGCTCTGAGGTTTCTTAAATCAATATGTAAATTAGTGGCGAAAGACACGGGTATGGAGAAAGTTTTGTGTATTGTGTTGTTGGTGTTCTTTTCACTTCTCGGGAGCCACGTTTCTGTAATGATCCTTATGCTGCAGACAGGAGAATAAAGAGAACCTCAAGAAACGCAGAAGCCAAAGTCTCAACAGAAAGTTCAGAGTGTCTTGTCAGTACATGCCTTGGGGATGTGCGCTAAAGTTAAGAGGTGCTAAAGGGTGGATGATCTATGACTTGTACAGTCTTAAGGCTGCTGCTCTGGGATTGGAAGCCACCAGAATCCCTAGCTATCTAGGTAACACTCTCCTCTCATGCTAGCAGACAACCTAGGGCTGCCACCAAGGAGGGGAACAAGTCACAGAACTTTTAATCAAATGTGTGATGCCGGTTCCTATGCTTTAATGCTCTTTGCAATACTCATAGAGGTCCTATTAGAGGAAATGGACCAAATAGCCTTAAATAGTTGCAAAGTTTCACCGGTATTAATACATATGCACAACCTACAATCTGAGGTCCAGGTCTATATGAATCTAGAACAGCTGCAGGTCAGAAATTCTTGCTGTTAAATACCAAAGTCGCTGGTCCTGAAGAGGTGCTGTGTGCAGTGGTTAAGAGTGCTCACTGTTTTTGTGTGGGACCTGAATTCACATTCCTAGCCTCCTCAGCCCCCATCAGAAGATTTACCTTTCTTCACAACTCCAGTTCCCAGAGATGAGATCCAGTGACCTCCTTTGATCTCTGCAAGCACCTGAACACACATACACATGCTCAGGCCCACACATATACACATAAAATAAAACAATAACTCCTAACAAAACAAACAAACAGCAACCTCCAGCATCTGAGGGTTTGTACCGTCAGCTGTCTGTGCTTCAAGGAGACTCTTGACTCTCACAGGATGGCCTGCGACTTCTCATCCGTAGAAGAGGTTGGGCTACAGAAATCGTCAGTGTTGACAATGGAAATGTACTTCCAATACTTGAGAACAGCATCTAGACTCTTTTCTATAGAGCTACACCTGCTGGGTAGCATTTATTACAAATATGAGTACACTTTAGAACTTGGTGTCTTTTGTAAAGAGAACGAGGACCCCACACAGCATTAACTATAGCAACAACACTGAAGCCTAGTCACCGTGTTAGATAGGTTTGTTCATGCAGTATGAAATTGTGAAATTCATTAGGGCTTCTCCCAGGAAAAGATAATAAATTACCTGTGAAAAGGCCAGAACAGCGTTGGAACAATAGTTCAGTTGTTATAAGCATTTACTGCTCTTGCAAAGGACCTGATGTAGTTCCCAGAACTCACAACGACCTGTAACTCCAGCTACTCAGGTAACTCAGCTAGAGACAGAGGCTCATGTGCACGTCACTTAATCATGCTGGAACACAGACTGTCTTGGTCTTGTCTATGTTTTGTGCAGGCAACCACAGCTGCTGCCGGTTCACAATAATCCAGACATGTCCATTAAACATTGTTTTCCCCTGGTCTTCCTTGATTTCTGGCTCTTAAAATAGTCTCACCCACTGTCCCATGATATGCTCTGCCCACTCAATGGAGGGTATGTGTTCCACTTACGACTGAGCTCTCCACAGACATTAGTTCTTTGTGCTTTGACCAGTCGTGGGTCTCTGTATAATTACTGTCCACTGAAGAAACATGTTTCTCTAATAAGGACTGAAAGCTTCTCTAATCTGTGGCACAGAGATGTCTATTTAGAAAGTAGTTAGATACTGTGTCTGCTTAGCAAAATACGAATAGTAGGCTCACTCCTGTGGTTTACGGTCTCCCCAGTTATAGGTTCCGGACCAGGCTTATAGTACCAATAATGAGTTTACACCAAAGGAGCAGATTCTAAATCCAATTAGAAAGCAGTTAGTTATCCCCTACTATTTGAGTTGCTATTATACCCATGGACATGCTTTACCAGGAGGATATTATTTAGTTCATAGTTCACAGCTGGACAAGACTGCTGTTGAATCTCCTCACTCTGCAGCCAGCACTGCACCTTCCCATGCTGTGACAGTTACCCAGTGAGAAATGAGTGTCAAGTCAGCGTCAGCTTGATCTCCTCAAGTTCTGTTACCAAAGGGTAAGAGTTCTTTATCATGTGCTCTTAGCATCAAGTTCTGGTGGGCAACCATGAATAAAGTTGATGGCCTATATTGTTTTGGGGATCTCTTGGGTCCTTCTGACCTACAACTCTCAGGGGAAATATCTGAAGTACTTGGTATGAGGTTTTTTTTTTTTGTCAGCCATAGTTTTTAATGTTTAAAATTTTAAGATATTAACCTATTAGTTCTTCCTAAGAATAAAAGAGCATATAAATGTCATAAACAATTTCTAAAAAATGATTATTTTTAAATATCAAAATAGTGAAGTTAATTTTTAAAAATCATAGCAAATGTGAAATAAACCAGTGAAACCACTGAAAATGAAGGATTTGTGGGTGAAAGTAATGGCAGATTTTTATACTTTATAAAATGAATTAGAATGGTTAATGTAAGTACATCTTAGAAGGTAAAGTTGTAAAACTTGCTTTGTGGGTGGGTCTTTCATACCCCATCTGTCTTCACCGTATCTTCTGTTCCTAATTATTATTGGAACTAGTGCACAAACATAGAAACAATGCTAGATCTGGAGATGTTAATAACCATAGAGACAAAAATATTACTAGGCCTGCTCTAAATAAGAAAGAAAGAAAGAAAGAAAGAAAGAAAGAAAGAAAGAAAGAAAGA
>LOEQ01006794.1:17626-43981 GCA_001685075.1 Bramus lutescens | reverse complement strand
AAGTAGGCCAAGGCTGCCAACCCTGGATCGCCACGTGGGCATAGTCTATTGGTCGCGGCTCCACGCGGCTCACTACATCCTCCCTCCTCTCTCTCCTCTCCTCTCTCTCCTCCCTCTCCTGCCTCTCCTGTCCTCCCTCTCCTTCCTCTCCTCCCTCCTCCTCCTCTCCTCCCTTTCCTCTCCTCCTTCTCCTCCCTCCTCCTCTCCTCCCTCTCCTCTCCTCCCTCTCTCTTGTCCCTCTCCCTCCCTCTCCCTCTCTTCCCTCTGGCTTCCTCCTTCCCCCTCTCTTCCTTTCACAGTCTCAGTCCCCTCACCTTTCTGTTTGCTAACAGGATGCAAGGTGAACAATTGCACCAGTCTCCTGCTAACGTATCAACCCCTCCATGATGAACTGCACCCTCAAACTGTAAGTCTAAATAAATCTTTTGTAGTGTTTGTTTTGTGCCAAGTATTTTGTCACAACAGTGATACAAGTAGCAATACAGTATCCCCATCTGTATATTTATATGTTATATTTATATTCTATTTGGTGAGTAGTTTGATTTTGCAAACTTATCCATCAGTTACTAGATTTATCACTAATTTCATTTCCACCACCCTTGATATTGAAATTTTTTTAATTATTTATGAAGAGATGATACTAAATTAATTTTACTTTTTAGTTCATCCTTAGTCTTAGAAATTGTAGTGGCTTTTCAGTTGTATTTTAATAAATGATGCCAACCTGAAGATTTGTAAAGCAAAGCAGCCAGCCACTGGTTCTTACCTGGACCTCAGTCCAAAATGGCGATCCTGCCTCCAGGAATCTCAGAACGAGACTGTGTCTGAGAGATGTTTCTTCACATTTTATAATTCTCTCTAGGGCTGGGATTAAAGCCGTGCACCACTGTGATTAAAGGTATGCATTGCCCGGTTTCTATGCAAACTAATGTGACTACTGGGATTAAAGGTGTGTGTTACCATTACCTGGTCTGTAAGGCTGACCAGAGGGGCTCTTTTACGCTCAGATCTTCAGGCAAGCTTTATTTATTAAAATACAATTGAAATACCACTACAGGAAATAAAGTAGGATAAAGTGACTTTGTACCTAGAAAGAAATTAGTATAAAATATATATTTTAAAAGCCTATAAACAATGAATTTAAATAAAGACAAACAGTACTTCCAGAAATACCTTCTCTATATTTGATCATTCAGTGGTATTAATTATGAAGGCAAACTATATCTAAATAAAGATTAAATATTACTGTGAGCACTGAGTTCACCATTTTTCTGCATTATAACCCAGGAGCCAATGTGTTTATCATGGAAATGCATATTCTCTGGACTCGGATGTATGGCCAGCATTCATTAAACAAAAAGATTCAGTGCAGATACTTTTTCAAAACCTTTTTTATCTGACCTCTTTTGATAACTGGCTGTTTAGAAACTCTGTTAACAAGGATTAATTTGAATAGATTGGCAAAAAAGGTTAAAAGGCACACATGATTAGTCCTTCAAGATACACTATTAATTTGGAGTTTTACACTAATTTCTCATTTATAAACAAACAATTTTTAAATAAATAAAAATCTTCACATTTGTCTGATATGCTGATAGATGCAAATGTACTTATCGCATTCTTCTGATCTAAATACTGTTATAAATACTGATATAAATACTGTTATAAATACTGATCTAAATAATGTTATAAATACTGCTCTAAATACTGTTATAAATACTCATCTAAATAGTGTTTTGACATAGGCCCCAGAATATATATCTGCTACTAAACATTATTATTAACAGGACAGGAATCCATCTAATGGCTGCAAGCATAGCTTCCTGCTACCTTATCAGCTGTGCTGGTCACTAGTACTTCCATGACATAGAAATGACCTTTTATGAATTGTTTTGTTTGGAGGTAGAAAAAAGGGATGATAATTTTTTTCTCCTTATAAAGAAGAATTCATATTTTAAAAGAGACACATTGCTTGTAGAAAGAAAAAAGATTTCTGGGTAGTTGCAGCCAGCAATGAAGAAAGCTATTTGAGGTTTTTACTAAAATAAAAGTTGAACAATAGAAGTGCTGAGTGCTTGTAGCCTATATCAGTTGCTAAGTCTGTAGGTTAAGATTTTTCTTAATCTGATGTTCTGTCTACTTGCCTATAAAAATATCATTCATGATTTATCCTCAATATTTCTACCTGTATCTTACCATGTATGTTTTCGCAAATTGCTTTAATTACCTTGGTTGATCTTACTCATACATATAGAATGAAGGCTAACATGGAATCAGACATAACATGATCAGTTACTTGTGTGTATATCAGACTTCATTCCAAGAACTGTATCTTCTTAACTATCACAGGGAAATCCCTGGAAATATACTTGTTGAGAAAAGTCTCTATGAGATATCACTTGTTTTTCAAGTGGACTCTGATTCTTGAACTACACAGAGTCATGCGGAAAAGCCAGAATGCTGCAACCTTGCTTCTGCCCTGAGGGTCTTAATGACGTCCTCATGTCTTAAGTAATTCATTTAAGTATGCCATCTCATCTCTCATCCTCACTTTCATGAAGTCATGAGGAAAAGATGGAGTGGAAATGGGACATAAAGTTATGTGAAAATGCTAGTAACAGCTCTGCACACGGCTCCCTGACCTGAGTCTTGTATAGCATACATACATATACATGTACCCCATTTGTGTATCTGTTTCTAGAAATCTGGGACAAGAAAGGAAAGAAGAAAGAGGGGGAAAGGGTAGAATTGATTCTGTTAAGGATCTTTTCTACTCCTGGAGACATAAAAATAGAGTCCAGAAAGCATGCACTTCTAACAGTTTCTATTTCCAAAAGGACATGGGTACGAGGTAAAAGGTGAAAATAGGAGGTGCTTTAATTGAATATTACAAAGAGGAATACAAAGAGATAAGAGATACGAGGAAAACTTAAATAGCAATAGATATGTTTTTAAAATCCATAGGGAAAAATTATTTTTCAAGCTTATTTAAAAGTACATAGTGTGTGTGTGTGTGTGTGTGTGTGTGTGAAGCAGAGCTGTTGCCAAGATTGCCATTGCTCCTCACTACCTCCTGGAACTTGAGCAGGCCCTATTGAGAAGATAGCACACACTTTGGACATGGGACTTGAAAGAACTGAGTTGGAACTGACCTAGAAGGCTCCTCCTTGGGGTTTTCTGGCATAGCACTGGAAGACACTAGGCAAGCTGCTAAGGAAGAAAAATAATCAGTAATCCCATCCAGTCATAAATATTACAAACCACAACAATGACTGGCACCAGTAAACTATTTTCAACAGTGCAATAGTGACGTTTTAATCTTTGCAGTAATCAACAGTTGTGTAGTTGGATGTGAACACCATTCAGTGGAGGCTGTTCATAATTTATACTGTAAAGGTAGCCAACAATCAGTAGTTGGAGAGGTCACAGACCCTAGGGGAGAATATATTACTGCCATTTTCCTAAACGAATATAATTTCTAACTGTAGTCTATAATCCTAATCTTACATTCAAAGATCTGAATAGCTTTCACCCCTAATCAAAGAAACTTGCTTTAGCAATAAATAGAGACTATTTAAGCAATCCACAACTGGCCAAAATGCAGAGAAAAAGTGAGTGTGAAGTACCCTGCCTCTACAGTACAACTTCTACACCTAAGACTCAGGAAAAGTTGGCCAAGAGTGGGATAAGAAGATGACCAGGATGCCTCCTGTGAAACTGTGTCTTCTAGAAATGGCAAAAATGCTGCACCCATGAAATCTCAGTGATTTGTGATCTGCATCCTACTGAATGTAAATTCAGTAGACTTGCATCCTACTGAAATAACCAGTCTCTCTCTTTAAAATGTGCAGATATTTTGAATGATTTTATTACAATTATTTGAATCATAGAAATGGTACTGTTATGATTTCCAATCAGTGTTTCATGTGCACTAATGGAGTCCTGTAGTGCATGAGGAGTAGCATCACCATGGCCTTTGCATTCTGCTCTGTGAGAATTTCTAGAACAATTCACCCTTTTTCTTGCCCATGGGCATTGCTCTCATTTTGAGCCTTTTCAGCTTCTGCTTGCTACTCTGTTTGCCATCCATCAAACTTATTTTCTTTTCTTTGGGTTTCTCAGTGATCCAGAGGAATGACTGGGGTGGGTGTCTTCTTATTCAGTGGCTCCAAGTTTGGTTTGGTTTTATTAAAACAAAAGGATGAGGAGGATGAGAATAATAAAGTCAGCATCGGTTTTCTCCAATTCACACTCACAATTGTAGTTTATTCCTGATTTTAGTCCTCAGTGAGGCTTTCATAATACCTGAGGTTCTGTCAGGCTGATGTGCTTCATTACTTTAAATATTTCTAGAGCTAACAAGTTCCTTACTTAATTCTATGTCCATCTCAGCAAGGGTTTTATCTGCTAACATACCCTTTGATAAGCTTCAGAAAATTGTGCTTTCTCCTAGAAAAACACAGAACAATACATTACCTTATTATGACCATTGGGATTGTCTATAGAGACTACATGTCTGTAGAGACTACATGTCTACAGCTTGTCCTTTGTCTTAATTACAAAACCTCCCAACCAGTAAAAAAATCTCCTCCAAAACACACACATGACAAGGTCGCGTTCCTGAGCAAAATCCTCTACATATATGTGGGTTGTGTAGTTTGGTCTTATTGTGGGACTCCTAACAGTGGGAATGGGTCTGACCCTGATTCTTTTGATGACTTTAGGAACCTACTCCTCACACTGGGTTCCCTTATCCAACCTTAACACAAGGGGAGGCTCTTAGTCTTAGGACAACTTGATATGCCAGGTTCTGATGACATCCGTGGGAGGCCTCCCCTTTTCTGAATAGAAATGGTAGAGGAGTGAATGGGAGGGCAGAGGGGAGGTGGTGCGGCAAGACTGGGAGGAGAGGGGGAAGGGAAACCACACTGCAGTTGGGATGCAAAAATATTACTAAGAATTTTGTTTTTAATTTCATGGCACCTCATCACCACAGCAGCAGTTTCTGATCTGAGTCATTTCAAATGGTCTGCAGATCTACACACACACACACACACACACACACACACACACACACACACTATACACACACAAATACACACACAAGAGAAAGGGGAAAGTGTCAAATGTCAAAGTCTTGCATATACATGCACAAAATTTTTTAAATTTGCCTCTGTGATTAATTTAACTTAACTCGTAGAGAAATGGAAAGATTTAACATTGGAGAAATGCCATAGTGGTTAAGAGCATGGGCTGCTCGTCCAGAGGACTCAGGCTTTATTTGTAGAACCCACATGGCAGTTCAGAGCCATCTGTAATGCCTGTTCTAGGGGGACCTGATACCCTCTTCTGGCCTCCATGGGCACCAGACAAGTGTTGCACAGACACATGAAATAAAAATAAATAAATTTTTAAAAGTAAATAAACTCCTGGGCATTGACAATACCCCTGGCTACCAGCTTCTCTGAAAATAATGTGAGCTCCAGATACAGGGAGAGAGGCCTCCTCAGAGGAATAAGGGTACGGAGTAGAAGAAGAGGACACCCAGTGTCCTCTTCTGATCTCTTCATGCACACAGCCACATATGTACACACAGAGACACATGCACTTGTAACATACACATGCACATGTGTACATGCACGTGTGTGTGTGCGCACACACACACACACATACGCACACACACACATACAACTTTCTCATACGACCTCAACTTTCCAGTGTCCTATCACTTTTACTGAGCTACTCGTACTATTATTTTGATATACTTACCCTTCCTTCCTTTCTTCCATTGCAGTCTTCTCCAAAAATTCCTGGGCTCAAGCGGTCCTGCTATTCAAGCCTTCCAAGCAACTGGGACAACAGCACACACCACCACACCTGTCTTCCTTTTATTATTTACAATCAGAACATAGCGTTTCTGAATATTAAATGTAGAATCACTATTAATACATTCTTTCAGGAATGATGCTGTTTTAATAGTAAATTGAAATAATGTAAATTAGAAATTGTGACAATGCAATATTTCTCTCTATTCCTGACCCAAAACTGGGTCATTTATAAAATATGTCATCAGGCTTCATCTGGACACTGTTTTCTGGTTTCTTCATTATCTTAAAACAAAATATTAGCTAACCACATGTGCAAAAAACTCAATTCTCCCTTTAAGTCAAATAGGATTACTACATATGTAAGTGTTAAAATACTTAAATTTTTCCAATATCACCTTTAAAATTAGCTTCACAATGGAAAACCGTTTACTTAAAGTACATTGTAATTCATGTTGTTTTAACTTGCTGAACTCATAGATGAGTGTTTAAAAAGGCATGTGGTAGAAAAAGCATCCAAAATGCAAGTGCAGCCCAATCCATGATATCAAACATGGCATGCCAATGACTAGTGTTTCCTGAAATTTGCTAGATGCTAGGGACTTTTTCTTATGGCATTATAAAAGTGCTTTAGTAAAGCATTTAACCAGCAAAATTACTTTGAATTGTTATTTTCCCCGTATTATATATACTGGAACTGAATGGAAAAAGAATGGGGTCTGGGAGTGGGAAGATGATTCAGTGAGAAAGAGTGCTTTCCCTCTAAACACAACGACCTGAGTTCAAATATCTTGTGCCCACATTAAAAAAAAACAACTAAGCATGACTGTAAATACTTGTAACTCCAGGATTGTGAGGGAACAGCATACAGGTGGACCTTGAAAGCTCATAGACAAGCCAGACTATCTGAACTGGTGAGCTTCAAGTTCAATAAGAGGCCTTGTCTCAAGGCAATGGGGTGCAGAGGAATATAAGATATCCAACACCTTGCTCTGGTCTCTTGCTGTGTAGCCATGGGCATGAACACTCACACTCTCACTTATATGTACTTATATGTCCTCTCTCTCTTCCCCCTCTCTCTTCCTCTCACACATACACACAAAAAAAAACAGTGAAGTAAAATATCAATAGTAAATGCCTATAGTTACAAATGTCCTCATGTTATTTAGGACACCACTAACTTAACCTTTCAGCCTATTTAATCACTATGTAGTACTGAGTTATTAAATAAATAAAAGTAAATATTTATTGATGAAAAATCTCCCCAAAATTAGGATGTGGAAATATGCTGGTCCATATTTCTGCCTTGACTGATCCCAGGAATGATACAATTTTATCATTGGAAAAAAGTGCTCAGTAAACCATTATAGTCAATTTCCTCTTTGTTCATTCTAGACAACATAATCCTACAAATAATTTCTCACAGTACATTGGGGCAATTAAAAGCACACTTACAGGAACCAGTTTGCCTATACTTATGTTCTGTTCACAGCTTTTTATAGTTGTATTTCTCAATTTTCCTCATCTATAAAATGAGAGTAACAGAGAGGTTTTATAGGTTTATTGTGATGATTTCATTACTTAATGTATATGAAACATTCTGACAGTCCCTATAATCGACTACGTAGCACATACTAGTATTTTATCATGACAAGGAGAGGACTCTTTCTAAGATAGGATTTCACTGTGTGGTCCTGGCTTTCTGGAACTCACTGTTTATGTAGACAGGGAAGGCCTCAAACTCACGAAGATCCACCTGCCTCCACCTCCTGAGGGCAAGGACTATAGACATGAGCCACCATGCCCAACTAGCTTGTGATTGCTTCAACGACTGTGTTAAATTTTATAAATCCATCTTGATGCAAATTTTGTAAACCCATCCTTTACGTCATTTCTTAGTATGAGTTTTATTATATGTTATGTTATATTTATTTTATGACTTCTTGGAGTTCACATAATGCTGAAACAGCGTGACAATTACGTGAACTGACATGTAGTAACAAGTAGTTGAAAGTCTGTGGCTACAATGGTGCAGTAAAGAGTGTGTTGTTGGAATCACAACCAACCCTGACCCTCATTCCAGAAACGTTGGTTCAGCACCTTGGAGAGCATCCTTCTCAAAGTGCTGTACTCCAGCAAACATTGAGACTGTGCTCAGAAACCTAACACATGGAAATATATATATATATATATATATATATATACATGAAATATACATGAAAATATACTTGGAAGCAATTATAATCCTGCTCATAAGAAATCAAAATCACAATAGGGTCTAACTATACCAAACAACAGAGAAGAAAAAAAAATAACCTAGACTTCAGCAATGGTACCCTGATCCTATTTCTTTCTAGCTGTGTCCCCTGGGATGCATTCTGATATATTTCTAAGTTGTTTTTTAAACATTAATTAGAATGTGGTGTGTAACTCAGCTGGTCGAGAGCTTGTCTAAGGTGCACAAAGCCCTGGATCTGATTTCCGGCACATGGATTTTGTGTAGTGGTGCTTGTCTATAATCCCACCACTGGGGATGTGGGGGCAGAAGGTTAGAAACAGTCCATGTATGTTTAGATACACAGCAAGTTTGAAGCAATCATGAGTTACTTCAGACATTGCCTTAGCAAAAGAAAACTGAGTTAATTTGTTGCACTGGAGCATGCCATATTTAAAGCTACAAAATTAATGAGGTTGGTAACATATAAATGATATTTATAAATATTATTTTATTTAGGAGCAATTTGTGAGCTGCATGAAATTTATATTTAGAAGATATTTTAAGCACAAATATACAGTCCTGTTCTCTGGAAGAAATTCTCACTGTCATTTTTACTTTCTACCCCAAAGATGATTGTACTTATCTTTTCAATAATTTTGCCATAAAATTATAAATTTTCACTGTGGTTTTTATTACTGTAGGATAAATTTTTAGTTTGTGTGTTTGGGTTCCATTAATTTTAAAACACAGCAATTTTACTTAGCTGAATGTAACACTTGGTAAATTCTCTGCAAAGCAGAAGGCACTATGCAAGGCTCCAGAACAGCCTTTCTTCAACAAGATTTGATCTTCACCTATTCCGAGTCTGTGCTCACAAGGCCTTAATCTGTCCCAGGCTGTAGTTCATAAGGCCTGTTGAGTTTGTTTTCATTTTCTTACTTTGGTTGTTGTCATCAGATAAGAATATAGTTTTCTGGTGTGGGACAATTATCTATTCTGTCAATTACATTTTAAATAAATGCTGATTGGTCAGTAGCCAGGCAGGAAGTATAGGTGGGACAACCAGACAAAAAGTAGAGGTGGGTCAATGAGAACAGGAGAATTCTAGGAAGCAAGAATCTCCCTCTGCAGTCCTGTCCAGACGCTGAAGAAGCAGGATGTGACCTGCACCACTGAAAATGGTACTGAGCCATATGGCTAACATATACTAGAATAATGAGCTAATATAAGTTATAAGGGTTAATAAGAAGTCTGAGCTAATAGGCCAATCAGTTTAGCATTAATGTAGACTCTCTGTATGATTTCTTTGGGATTTACAGCCTGCAGGAACTGGGCAGTACAGAAACCCCAACAAGCAGGCCCTCATGGTACAGTTTTCAGATTCTTTGAGGAAAGCATTTTTCAAAATATAGAGTTTCAAAAAAAATAGTTCAAGAAAACTAAAGTATTTTGTGTGGTAGAAAGTGAAAGAAAGTCCTTTCTGGAAGTGTACAGGAAACATCAACACAACTGAAGAGTACAGACTCCTTGAAGAACCATTGCTCTGTGAGCTTAACCACACACATGTTTATCAGGCTTACTGATTTTACAAAACTCTTTCCAAAAAATCATTTATGCTTTCTTTAATTATAGTATACATCACATCAGAAGAAATCTAGAATTTTTCCCATGTATTTTCCATTAAAATAGAAGTCCTGAGGCCTTTGAATGGTGTTTATCAGCTTCTTTCAACCTAAGTTCCTGGTAACTACCTTTGCACTTTCTCCTACCAAGAGTTCAAGGGATGTAGATTCTACTTAAAAATAAGAACTGGAGATGCTTTTTGTCTATCTGGCTCTTTTCACTTAAAGTAATGCCTTCCTCCACACAATTACAAATGCCAAAATCATCCCGTGCCTTTAAGGATGAATAGTATTTCCTTGCTCACATACACACTTTTTCTTCTGAGCCATGGATGGACACTTAGGGCCCATTTTAAAAGTTAGCTTTTTATATAATGCTGTCATGAATGAAAAAAAAACAGATAATTCTTCAATATACAGTGTGCAAGTCCATCGGCTGAGTATTCAGAAGTGGTGTTATTGGTTCACATGGTAGTTCTACTTCTAGCTCTCCATAATGACCGTACTAATCGCCATTGCCATCTACAGCCACAAGGACCTACCATCTCCACTTCCTGCCCATATTGCTTTCTTCATCTGCTGATGATGGCATTTTGACTGTTGCATCATTTTCATTTTCATTTTTACAATGATTAATGATGTTGAGCACTTTCTATACCTGCTGGTCAGTTGCATGTTTGTTTTTGACAAACATCTACTTAATAGGCTCAAAAGACTATTTGCTTTCTTGCCATTGAGTTATTTATGCTCACTCCTTATCTAGGATGTTAAGCTAATACATGCCTTGAGGTTTTCCTACGCAGTCAACTTCTATACCATATTACGTATTTTCAAATCATTCATAACAAGGAATTTTTGTAACAACATTAAATGTGTTATAAATAGGTCCAAAATGTGCATTTACTACATCAATAGGGAAGCAAACAGGCAGAAAGCTTATATAGTATTTGTAGTAGATTTTGTATGTATAAAAGTAAACATACATAGGTTCAAGGCAGCCATGTTACTAGAAAATGCAATCTTAACTGAATGAAATTAGAGTGAATTGCGATTTTAGAGGGATGAATTCAAAGTATCGACTTTGACAAACTAAAGGACATAGGGTTTGTTTTAATGGTAGTGGTGGGCTAGGTTAGGATGAACTGAGAGTCTATGCTTCTGTCCCTGATAGGTCAACACTGGCTGAAGGCTGGCCATCTTCATACTGGCACCATTACATCACAAGACAGTCTTTTGGTTAGGCATTTCAGAAGACAAGGAAACTGTGCCACATTTTAAGAGCTTCAGCCTAGGAGCACTTCATTCACTGTCCACAGCAAGTCATGTTGTCACCGTGGTATCAGAAATGCCTGCAGTGTGAAAGAAAGGAGAACAGGGAGTACGGCAAAGCCGCGATAAATTATTAGCTATTAACACATGAGAAATCAGAAGGAGAGCACTGAGAGAGTGGGAAAGAGCAAACTTTTCATATGTATGTATGCATATATATGATAATTTATATGAATACATGTATAAATTTGATAGCTGCTATAAACTGTATAGGTTCTCTAGACTGTGGTTCCGTTGGCATACGTGTGGGGGATAGGCTGGGTCGCATTAACTGAAGAGGGAAGATTCAGTCCCTGAGGGTGGTAGTATTCCCTGGCTTGGCTTCTGGACTGCATAGGTCAGAGGTTCTCAA
This sequence comes from Bramus lutescens, assembly GCA_001685075.1. Classification (NCBI taxonomy): domain Eukaryota; kingdom Metazoa; phylum Chordata; class Mammalia; order Rodentia; family Cricetidae; genus Bramus; species Bramus lutescens. The sequence continues at coordinate 32,635 of LOEQ01006794.1, read as the reverse complement.
CATGAGGGCCGCAACCCCTTTGGGGTCACATATCAGAGTGTTGTTTTGCATCTGAACCAAGACTCCAAGGTGCACAGGCAGTCTTAGGACCCAAGGGAGTACAGAGGTTAAGGAATCAAGCGGCTGTTAGTATGAGTCAGGATCCATTAGGAAAACTGTGGGGGTGCGGGGCAGCTTGTTTGGTGGGGTAACAAGCTAGTTTATATATAGCTTAAAAACAAAGGAGCAAGCAAAATATACCTAATTTGCATACACAGTCGGATTGAGGGGAGGCAGGCTAACATATCTAGTATGAAGCCATCCCTCAGCAGAGGGAAGTCCGAGGAAGGAGGAGCCCATTGTCATGGCAACAACAGAAGTGGTACATCCCTTAGTTTATCAGACTGTCCACAAAAGGATATTTGTTGGCGCCAGTTTTCTAGTGGGGAGGATAAGATTTGCTAGTTTTTAAAATAACATGACCTTTTGCGCCATGAGGCAGATGCCGGTTCTTTAACCCGAGCTGGGAAGGAACATCCTACACGTACACGTAAAATCTTTGAGAGATTTCGGGGAACAGCCACACTCCACAGACTTGAATCCGGAATCCCACATCAGACATCCTGCATAACAGATATTTACATTATGGTTCATAATAGTAGCAAAATTACAGTTATGAAGCAGCATCAAAATAATTCCATGGTTTCTCAGCAACATGGGGAACTGCATTAAAGGTCAGAGCATTAGGAAGGTTGAAAGCCACTGGTATAGGTGGAGAAGGTGAACTGAGCAGCAGTGAAAATTCATTGCTGTCTACTTCTTGAGTGTGGATGGCATGTGACCAGCTCATCCAAGCCTCTGCCACATTGACTTTACTGCCATGAAGTACTGTAGTTTTGAATTAGCTGCTTTTGCAATGGTATTTTAATAATAATAACAAAAAGTAATACATATATATGTTTGATTCACCTTATAAGGGTTTACTCAGAGAATAGATCATTAGGCAATTTCTCAATTTTGTAATGCTCACATGGCATACTTGTGCAAATCTACATAGTACAGCCTATTGCTCCCAGACTATAAACCTTACATCAGGTTACTGTACTGAAGCCTGGGGTAGTTGTTTCACAGCAGGAAATGTTTGCATACCTAAACATATCTATATAGAGAAAAGGCAAATAGAAATGTTGGCCATGGGGATTTTTCTGCTCCACTACAACCTTATGGCTACTGCTGTCCATCATTGACTAAAATACTCCATTAGATTACACTTGGCAGTTGTATATATAGCTACATGTTCATACATAGGCTACAACCTCATCCTCAGTTAGCAGAAGGACAGAATCACAAGATCCTTCATGCTTATCCTCTATGGGATGAATCAGAACATTCATAGTTTATGAGTAGGCACTTGCGATAAAGCACACTTTGGGACTTGTCAGTCAAATTCTCCATAAAACAAAGAGCTCCAAGATAGCATGGAATAAATTCCATGGTCACACATTCACAGCAGATATAAGGTTCCCTTGAAGGATGTTACATCTTTCAACAGTGTCAACATTTCTCTGTGCTTGCTGTGGCAGATTTGGGGAAGAATTCATCAGCATCCCTTGCTTGGGGATTCAGGGAGATGGGATCAGAATGAGACATTCTTGACTCTGGAGAAAACAGCCTGGCAGGCATCCTTCAGAACCAGGAATCCTGAGCACAAAAGCAGCATCTACAGGGAAAGCTGAATTGCTGGCCTTTAACAAGACCATAAAAGAGTGCCTCTCCTCGGGGAGAGAGAGAAAAGAGGGAGAAACAACTGGGAAGGGGAACTGAGAGAGCTCTCTTGGGAGGAGTCAGAGAAAATGGAAAAATAAATAAAGTGGCTGGGGTGAGAGGAAGGGTCCTAGCTTTCAATATGATGGCTCCTCTAACCTGAAAATATTATTAGCAATGTCAACATACTTGGCTTATGTTTTATGCAGTAATATAAATCTGACTGCTCAAGGAAAGAATTTAGAATTTTATTGTAAGAATGGCAGATGGGGCCTATTGTTTGACTTTCTTACATGCTGTTCTGGTTTCATCTCTGTTGCTGTGATCAACTATCTTGAAACAAAGCAAGGGTTTGCATGCGGAGGGCTGTGGAAGGGTTATTTTAACTAGCAATTCCAGACTCTGGTCCATCATTGTGGGGACATCAAGGAAACAGGAACTTGAAGCAGCCGGCCATGCCACATCTGCTTTTACACAACTGACATTTTTCCCCCACTCTAATGCTGTTTGAGCTTTTCCCAAGTGGCACCTAAATTCAGAGTGGGTCAGCCCACCTCCTGCAACCAATTGACAATTACAGCTAACCTTTGCCCTTTGCCCATGCTTCACATGACTACAGGCAAGATGAAGGTGACACCTCAAAACCTTTCAAACTCATCTTTGAAGATAAGAAAATGTAGCTTAAAAACTGAGTAGTAGATAGAGTAAATACAGAGACAGCTGCAGAGCTACAGGATACTCCTGGGGTTAGCAGCCCCCAGGACCAAATCTCCTGTGCTTAAGTCTTCCTTCCTATCTATATTCCTTGTAGATTCTTAAAAGATGCTGATCACTTCTCTCTATTAACATCTATATCTTTGGAACTATTTCTCTCCCTGTTTCATGCTCATAAAGAAATAGCCTCTGAAACTGACAAGACCTTGCTTTGCCATCAATAACCTACTTGTGAATATTTCAGTAAGACAGTCTTATCTTAAGTGTACATTGTTCTTTGGATTAAACAGGCCGTTTTAGAAGCAATGATATCCTCTCTGATATCTGGATTATATCCTTGATCCTTAAAGTAAATGTATGTGGCATAAAAACCCTTCTTTCCAATCTTCTTCTATAGCAAGCAATTCTACCCCTGGTTCTGAGAGATGAAGATTTTTGTTTTAAAAATTAAATACTTATATGGGGAAATATAGTCCTAGCATTTTAGTTTCCACAGCACCTGTAGTGAAACACAATCTGAGGCTAGAGGGTGACTTAGGAGGTGAGCTCTTGCTGTGCAATCATGAGGACCTGAAATCAAATACCCCGTACCTCCATAAGAAGTCAGATGTGGGGCTACAGCAATGGCTCACTAGTTAAAGTTTCATTACTCTTATAGAGGACCTGAGTGTGATTCCCCATTATCAGGTGGTGTGGCTCACAATTGCCTATGCCTCCAATTACTATATTTTTATACTGAAATTCTTTGATTCATTGTTTAAAAGTTAAACATTAATACATTTCAAGCTTGCACATATTTATTGTGTACACCATGAGACTTGTGAAATACACATTATGGAATGCAAATCTAGCTAATTAAAATATGCATTGCTCCCAGTGGTTCTCAACTTGCTTAATACTGCAACCCTTTGATACGGTTCTTCGTGTTATGGTGACCTCAACTTTCATGGCTACTTTTTAGTTGAAATTTTGATACTGTTATGAATCATAATGTAAATATCTGATATGTAAGATAACTAATATTTGACCTCCAAAAGCATTGCCACCCACAGGCTGAGAACCTCTGCCTAGCCGTTATCCTATGTGATGAGAACATCTGTCAGCAGTTGTTTCTTGTGTCTGCTGTAACCTGCCATAATATTATGTTGCTAGCAAAAAAGAAAAAAGAAACTCTGCAGCGATGTAACTCAGTCACAGAATAGTTAGCCACCATGCACAAGACCATGGGTTGGATTCCCAGTGGCACAAAAGCAACCAAACATAAAAGAAACAAATTCATAACATAGAATTTAATAACAGTCTAAATGCCAGTAATATTTAAATGCAGTGCTACTAAATTAAATTAGAAAACAAGCAGTCTTCATAGTAAGTCATAAAGGGGAAAATACGTAGAAGATATTTGGTGGGGAGAATTATTTATGTTCAATTTTTATTGCTTTTCATAGAGTACATAAGAAAACGTCCTTAACATTAGGAGGGAACCCAAGAAACAGCAATAGTAGATCACAAGGAACAAAAAGCAGGCAGTAGGTCACATGAGGCATGGCAGAGGATATCAAGTTAATCGTTTTTCTTGTTTCAGCGGTCATTTCTTTTTCTTTGTTGTGTTGCCTAAGTGAATAAAAACATAGTAGACGGTGAGAGTATAAACGGTTAGGTGATGCCCTGTGACTTCTTTCATTACTGTCCCCCTCCATCCTGCCCTCAATTCAACGATCCCTTCCCCTCATGATCCCATCTCCCACGTCCTCCCCCATTCCCAATTTACCCAGGATATCTCATCTCTTTTCTCTTCCCAGGGAGATCCATGTAGCCCTTTTGGTGTCTTCCATATTCCTTAACTTCTCTGGGGCTGAGGATGGTAGCCTGGTTCTCCTTTGCTTTCCATCTAAAATCCACTAATGAGTGAGCACATTCTGTGTTTGTCTTTCTGGGTCTGGAGTACCTCACTCAGGATTATTTTTTTCTAGTTCCATCCTTTGCCTACAAATTTCATGATGCCATTGATTTCCTCTGCTGACTAATACTATAGGAAAAAGGGGTCAGCCAAAGAAACCCGCCCCAGCCGTGAAACCAGAGCTAGGGAAAGAAACACACCCTGGAGCTCAGACCTGAACTCACGAAAGAAGAAACACTTTAGCCCTAAACCCAGAACCAAGGGAAAACACCCTGACTCTGAAATTAGGGCCAAAGAAAAACACCGTGGCCTGAGAATCAGAGCCAGCGAAAAAAACTCCATCCTGGCCCTAAAATTAAAGCCGAGGGCTTAAAAGAACAGTGAAATCAACACAGTTTAGCACTGAAATCAGAGCCTTCTTTGCCCCCAGACCAATGAAGCTAATCAACACCTGAGTAGGAAAACTAACGAATCCCTGAACAGAAAATCTTTTCCATGGGAAACGGCTGCCCCTAAGAAACCCTATATAAGTCTCTCTGCCAGTTCAGTTGCTGGCTGTACTTTCCCACTCCTGCAGAGGCAGCCTCTCTCCTGAACTACACCTTGGCAAGCAAATCTTTCTCAAAAGTCTTGGGCGACAATCTTCATTCGCCAGAAAGGAACAGAAGAACCTTGCTGAGACGTCCTTCAGAGGGGCTAAGCAAGGCTGAGCAGAGCAGAAGAACAAAAGAACCTTGCTGAGACATCCCTTAGGGGACTGAGCAGAAAAAAATTAACAACTCTTCACTGAAGCCTTAGGAGAATGCGACATTTCCGCAGAGATTTCCTTCCCTTTAGCAGAGTGAAGCAGAAGAAGCAACATCGGGTCAGAAATAAGAAGGGCAGCTCCCTTGGGAAGCCCCCTTAAGGCGTGGGAGGAGCACGGAGCAAAGCTCAGCTGTAACAGCTGTCTCCAGGAAAGAAGCAGGATTGCTGTATCCTGGGGGGACACCATCCCCCACCACACCCCAGCTTCAAGTGTCAGGTGACTTCCCAACAAGTCAGGATACCTTTCCCTATAGAACTGAACTGTGTCCTATTGCATTTCTAGCCGCCAGAGCTGTCCTACTGGGGCTCTGCCCTCCAGAACTGTCCTATAGCCACTCTAGGTGTAGCTTGGCTTCCCTAAGTCAGGATAACTTTCCCTCCAGAACTTTAACATTCGCTTACAAATACTCCATTGTGTAAATGTACATTATTTTTTTTCCATTCTTTGGTAGAGGGGCATCTAGGTTGTTTCCAGTTTCTGGCTATTATGAATAATGCTTTTATGAACATAGCTGAGCAAGTGTCCTTGTGATATGATTGTGCATCATTTGGGTATATGCCCAAGAGTGCTATCACTGTCTGGAAGTAGATTGATTCCCAGTTTTCTGAGAAGCCGCCACTGATTTCAAAAGTGGCTGTATGAGTTTGAACTCTCACCAGCAGTGGAGCAGTGCCCTTATTCCACATTCTCTCCAACATAAGCTCTTATTAGCATTTTTGATTTGTGACGGGTATAAGATTGTATCTCAAAGTCATTTTGTTGTGTGTTACCCTGATAGCTAAGGATATTGAACATTTTTTAATTTGTTATGCATTTTGTATACCAACCACACTTCCCTATCTCTCCTTTCATCTTGTTCCTTAAAAATCCCCCCAACCGAATCCCGCATTCTGTAAGTGTTCTCAGCCATTTGAGGTTCTTCTGTTGGGAATTCACTGTTTAATTTTTTTAGTGGAATTATTTGGTATTTTGATGTCTACCTAGTTTCTTGAATTTTTTCAATTTGGATATCAGCTATCTGTCAGATAAGGGGTTGGTAAAGATCTTTTCCAATTCTGTAGGCTCCTGATTTGTCCTCTTGGCAGTGTCTTGCCTTACAGAAGCGTCTCAGTTTCAGGAGGTCCTGTGTATTTATTCATTGTCGGTCTCAGTGTGTACACTACTGTTCTTCTCTTCAGGAAGTGGTCTCCTGTGCCAATGCGCTCAAGGCTACTTCCCACTCTCTTTTCTATCAGCTGCAGTATAGTTGGATTTATATTGAGGTCCTTGATCCACTTGGATCTACTTTCATTCTTCTACCTGCCACCATGCAGATATGAAAGCACCATTTGTTGACGATGATTTTTCTTTCCAATTGCATATTTTTGGCTACTTTGTCAAAAAACTGGTCCCCATAGGTGTGTAGATTTATGTCAGGGTCTTAAATTCAATTCCATTATCCACATTTCTGTTTTTATGCCAATACCAAAATTTTCTTTATTATTATAGCTTTATAGTAGAGCTTGAAGTCAGGAGGGGTGATCCCTGCAGAAGTACTTTTATTGTACAAGATTGCTTTAGCTATTTTGTTTTTTTGTTTGTTTGTTTGTTTGTTTTTACATCTGAAGTTGAGTGTTATTCTAAGTCTATGAAGGACTGTGTTCAGATTTTCATGGGGATTGGGTTGAATCTGGAGATTGCTTTTGGTAAGATTGCCATTTTTACTATGTTGATACTACCAATCCATGAGCATGGAAAATCTTTCCACTTTCTGATCTCTTCCCCAATTTCTTTCTTCAAAGACTTAAACATTCTTATCATATAGATCTTTGACTTGTTTGGTTAGAGTTACCTCCAATATATTTTATAATATTTCTGGCTATTATAAAGGATGTTGTTTCTCTGACTTCTTTCTCAGTCCATTTATCTTTTGTATATAGGAGGGCTACTCATTTTTTTAGTTAATCTTGAATTCAGCCACATTATTGAAGATGTTTATCAGCTGTAGATGTTCCCTGAAAGAATTTTTGGGGGTCACGTGTGTAAATTATTATATCATTTGCAAATAGTGAATGTTTGACTTCTTCTCTTCCAATTTATATCCTGTTGATCTCCTTTTGTTTCCTTATTGCTCTAGCTAGAACATCGAGTACAATATTGAATAGATATGGAGATAGTGAACAGCTTTGTCTTGTTCCTGATTTTAGTGGAATCACTTTAAGTTTCTCTCCACTTAATTTAATGTTGGTTATTGGCTTGCTGTATAATGCCTTTTTATGTTTAGGTATGTTCCTTCTCTGTTCTCTCCAGAGCCTTTATCACAAAGGGGTGTTGCATTTTGACAAAGGTTTTGTGAGCATCTAATGAGATGATCATTGTATATTTTTTTCATTCAGTTTGTTTATATGGTTATTTACATTAAAAGATTTCATATATTGAACAGTCCCTGCATCTCTGTGATGAAGCCTGCTTGTTCATGGTGGATGATTTTTCTGATGTGTTCTTGGATTCAGTTTGCCAGTGTTTTATTGAGTATTTTTGTGTCAATGTTCATGAGGAAGTTTGGTCTATAATTTTCTTTCTTTGTTGAGTCTCTGTGTGATTTGGGTCTCAGGGTAACTGTGGCCTCATAAAAAGAATTTGTCAATGTCCCTTCTGTTTCTATTGTATGGAACAATTTGAAGAATATTGTTATTATCTATTCTTTGAAATTCATGCAGAATTCTGCATGGAAACCATCTGGCCTTGGGCGTTTTTTGGTTGGGAGATTTTTAATGACTGTTTCCATTTCCTTAGGGGTTATAGGCTTATTTAAATTCTTTATATGGTCTAGATTTAATTTTGGAGTCTGGTACCTATCCAGAAAATTTCTCATTTGTTTCAGATTTTACAATTTTGTTGAGTATGGGTTTTTAAGTATTACCCAATAGTGCTCTGATTTCCTCAGAGTCTATTATTATGTCCTCCTTAGTGTTTCTGATTTTGTTAATTTGGATATTCTCTCTCTACCTTTTTATTAGTTTGAAGAATGGTTTGTCTATCTTGTTGACTTTCTCAAAGAACCAAGTCTTTGTTTCATTGATTATTTTTTTTGTATTTTTCTCTTTGTTTTATTGATTTCAGTCCTGAGTTTGGTAATTTCCTGGCATCTAGTCCTCTTGGGTAACTTTATAAAGTTTTGTTCTATAGTTTTCAGGTGTGCTGTTAAGTCATTTATGTGAGATTTCTCCAAATTCCTTATGTAGGTACTTAATGCTATCAACTTTCCACTTACCACAGCTTTCATTGTGTCCCATAAGTTTGTCTATGTTGTGGAATCATTTTCATTGAATTCTAGAACATTTTTAATTTCTTTACTTATTTCTTGTTTGACCTAGTGGTGGTCCAGTTGAGAATTGTTCAGTTCCCATAAATTTGTAGGCTTTCTGTAATCTATGTTGTTGTTGAATTCTAACTTTAGCCCATGGTCCAATAAGACACAAAGAATTACTCCAAACTTTGAATCTGTTGAGTTTTCCATTATGTATATGTGGTATATGTATGTATGAGTATGTGGTCAATTTTAGTCATGGTCCCAATGAGGTGCTGAGAAGAAGAAATATTCTTTGCGTTTGTGTGAAATGCTCTGTAGATGTTTATTAAGTCCATTTGAGGCATAATATCTGTTAGTTTTCTTGTTTCTCTGTTAAAATTCTGTCACCCATTGGTAAGAGTAGTGTGTTGTCTCACACTATTAATGTGTGGGCTTTGTTGTGTGATTTAAGATTTCATAATATTTATTTTACAAAACTGAGCAAAAGTGGATGCTCTTGTATTTGGGGATAGTTGTTCAGAATTGAGACTTCATCTTGATGGATTTTTCCTGTGATAAATATATGTCCTTCTTCATCTCCTTTGATTAATTCTAGTTTGAAGTCTATTTTGTGAGATATTAAGATTGCTACACTAGCTTGCTTCTTATGTCCATTTGATGGAAAATCTATTCCCAATCCTTTACTCTGAGATAATGTCTGTCTTTGAAGTTTAGGTGTGTTGCTTGTGTGTAGCAGAAGGATGGATCTTGTTTTTGTTTTCATTCTGTTAGCCTGTCTTTTTATTGGTGAATTAAGTCCATTGATATTAGGAGAGGTTATTGACCAATGATCCTTAGTTTTTGTTATTTGGATTTTTGTTTGTTTATTTTTGTTTTGGTGGTGGTAGTAGTGTCTGTGTTTCCTTTATTTGGGTTTCTCTTTTGTGAAATTATATATTGCCTGTGTTTTCATGGATGTAACTGAATTTCTTCAGTTGGAGTTTTTCTTCTAGAACTTTCTATAGTGCTGGATTTGTGCATAGGTATTGTTTATATATGGTTTTGTCATGATATATCTTGTTTTCTCTATCTATGCTAATCAAACATTTTACTAGGTATAGTAGTCTGGGCTGGCATCCATGATCCCTTACTGTCTATGAAATTTCTGTCCAGGACCTTCTAGCTTTTAGACTCTACATTAAGAAGTTGAGTATAGTTCTGGTCAGTCTGCCATTACACGTTACTTGGCCTTTTTCCTTTCCAATTCTTAAAATTCTTTCTTTAGTCTTCTGTATTTTTTTTTATCCAGCCTATCTGGTGTTCTGTAAGCATCTTGTACATATATGCATGTCCTTCTATGATTTTGTTGAGTATTTTTTGTGACTTTGAGCTGGGATTCTTCTCCTTCTCTCCTTATTATTCTTAGGTAAAGACTTTCCATGGTGTCCAAGATCTCATGAATATTTTGCATTGGAAATTTATTAAATTTAAATTTTTATTTGACTGATGAATCTATTTCTTCTGTTCGACACCCAAGATTCTCTCTTCCATTTCTTGTCTTCTGTTGGTGATACTTGCATTTGTAGTTTCTGTTTGCTTCCCCAGATTTTCCACTTCCAGAATTCCCTAGGATTGTGCTTTCTTTATTGTTTATTTTTCAGTTTTCAAGTCTTTAACCAGTTCCATCTCCTGTTTTTTCATGACTTTCTTTGATTTTTATGGGATTTATTAATTTCTTTCAATTTTTATTTGCCTTTTTCTCAACTTCTTTAAGGGAATTTTTAATTTTCTCTGTAAGAACCTCTATCATCTTGATAAAGTAATTTTAAAGTTTTTTTTTTCCTGTGTTTCAATTGCATTGGAGTGTTCAAGTTTGCTGTTGCAGAATCACTTGGTTCTGGTGGTGCCATATTGCTCTTTCAGTTGTTGGGTGTATTTTTTTTCTATTTTTATTTTATTTTGAAACAAAAACAACAAGAAAACTACCCTTTTATTTTACATACCAATCCCAATTCTCAGTTTCTCCCCTCCTCCCATCCCCTCCATCTTCCCCTCCAACCCCATCTTTATCCACTTCTCAGAGAGGGTAAGGCATATTGTTTTGAGGAAGGACCAAAGCTTTCTCTACTATATCAATGCTGAGCAAGGTATCTTTCCAAAGAGAATGGGTTACAAAAGGATAGCAAATGCAGTAAGGATAAATCCTGGTGCCACTGTCAGTGGCCCCACAATTTGCCCCAACCATACAACTGTCGCCCACATTCCAAATGCTTAGTTTGGTCCTGTGTTGATTCCTTCCTTATCGCTGCAAGTTGGTGAGCTCCCATTAGCTCAGGTAGACTGTTTCAGTTGGTGTCTGATGGGTGTGGTCGACCGGTAAATTAGAATTAACCAGACCAGCTCAATATAACATATTTAGTTTAATGATTGGAAAACAGTGAACTCACATGACCAGGGTCCAGGGCACGCAGGGAAGAAGAGGGCGGGCACACCTGGATGTCCAAGTTTATCTTCCCTGGCCCCAGGAGGCCACGCCCTAGCCAAATGTGATTGGCTGAACTTCCCCATCAGGTGTCCCCATCATGCTTGCCTTCTTTCCTTGTATTCTCACTCCTCCCACTCTTCGACTGGACTTTGGGAACTTAGCCCAGTGCTCTGTTGTGGATTTCTGCCTCTACTTCCATCAGTTGCTGGATGGAGGTTCTTTGGTGATATTTAGGGTAGTCATCAATCTGACTACAAGGCAAGGCCAGTTCGGGCACCCTCTCCACTATTGAGTAGGGTCTTTGCTGAGGTTATCTTTGTGGATTCTCGAGAATCTCTCTAGTGCCAGATATCTTGATAGCCCCATGATGGATCCTTCAATCATATCTCTTTCCTTGCTCTCTGTCTCTGTCCTTCCCTCATCTTGACTATTCTATTCCCTCAAGTTCTCCTCCTCTTCTCCCTTCCTACTTCCCTTCTGCCCTCCTTACTCCACCAACCCCCATGCTCCCAATTTTCTCAAGAGATCTTATCTATTTCCCCTTCCCAGGGGGATATATATATATGTTTCTCTTAGCACTCTCCTTGCTAGCTTCTCTGGGCTATCTCTTTCCTCATCGTTTTTTTTTTCCAATTGGTGTGACTTGTGTATGTGCCTGTTCTTCCAACTCTTGTGGTTTGCATCTGTGCCTATGTAGTCTGCTGGGTTTGCAGGGGAGAACTGGCCACAGGGAGGATTTTCAGGTGCATGGGATTGGGCAGCAGAGTGAGTTTTGGAGGGAGAGAGTTCAGTGGGTGCTAGTGGTGGGGGTGAGCCTGGAGGCAGTTTTCTTACCTGCTTGCAGGCTGGTGAGGACTATAGGCCATGGATTTCTACCAGAGGTGTAGGCAGGGTCCAGCTGCCTTTCTAGTGCTGAGATGGGAGGAGGAGGGACATGGGTTATGTCCCAGGGTTTAGTTAGAGCCTGGAATTTGGGGCAGTCCAGTCACTCACCTGTGTTTTTCAACTGGTGTGGTTTACGCCTGTGTTTATGTACTCTTCTGGGGTTGCATGGGATAGCTCATGAGGGAGGCTGTTCAGGTGCATGGGGTTGGGTGGCAGAGTGGTTATTGGAGGGACAGAGTCCAGTGGGTGTGGCGGTGATGTGGTGTTAGTACAGTCTAGAGGCTGGTCTCTCACCTTCATGCAGACTGGAGGGGGTGGGTGACTGCACCAGAGCAGTGGAGTTCCAATCCATCAATTCTTATTAGAAGCTCATCCTCCACATCTACTAACAAAGCATAGGACTTCCCATGAGCATAGCTAATTCAAGAGAGAGCTGTGGTGAGTGGTAGTCTTGTGAGCTCCACACGGAGACTCAATGGAGATGCGCTCTAAGGCTATGGCAGAGCTCAGCCCTTCTGTGCCTGGGCAGCAAGGCACCGTGTCTTCTCTTCTGCTTGACAATATACATGGACCCAGCTTTGCTGAAATTAGGATTGTAAAATGCCTGTACTCTAAGTAGTTCCCATGGGATTCGAACTCAAATTGAATAAGCTCCAACATCTGTACAAAACTCATTTAAGGCACTTAATATTTGAGAGCTGTTTCATAATGATGTGTTAATTGCCCAGTTAATAAAAAATGCCTTGTTATGACATTGCTTTGAGCTTGACCACTGGGAACAGAGTTTATGGACAATTTTATCTCGACTCCTTTGATTAGTTGTCATTCAACAACCAACTTTTTATTCTTTATGGAGGACTGATTCTTTTGAAAAAAAAATGGAAACTTTATAGGCTTTCCTTACTGACCGTAAAATAATGCTTAAAGATACTGAACCCTCTGCTACTTGCTGGCCTTTGTCAAAGTACCCAATTTATACCATCCTAATAGATGGGAAAGCAAGTTTTCACTTGTTAGGAAAGGAAACCCAGGTTTTTATTTCTTAAAAATTAGCTTAACTGAATAAAATAATCAAACTTATTGACATCACATTGTCATTTTAATTTTATTTTGAAAGCATTTGACTTTCTCTGTTATATTTATAGTGACCATTCAGCTTTATATTTCAAATAGTCTTAAACTCTTAAATCTACATACTTACCCTAAACCCTCTTTACAATCCTGGCTTCTTTTGATTACATATATTTATCTTCATTTGCAGACCCAATCCAATAGCAACCCTTGCATCAGTCTGACTTGAAGAAGGACAGTACCACAGTCACTGATATTCAGAATTCCTGGTCTGAGACGTTTATCAGTGTCCCATGAGCAGGAATGCACTGGAATGCCTGGATCACTACTGAACAACAGAGTTAAACTATTCACATCCTCCTTGTCTCTCAGTGAGGATACAGTTTGGGAGACTGGGTTTTGTTTCAGCTTCAAGAAGTCTCCTTGTATAGAATGGTACCCTAGTCTAGTCTACACATCAAGGTATTTGACTTAACAAGTGTAATATCAGATAATGTTTTGTACAAGGAAGACTCTGTCATCTGTGTCCATATATGATGTCTTTCACATCAGATAATTGTTGGGGGAAATAATATAGTCATTTATTCAAACTCAAGTATGATTCTTGGCCTTGTTCTGTATCTAATGTATTCAGGCTTCCCTGGAGGATGAGAAGCAATAGAATGGGCATATAGCAAAGGGGTATTAACAAGACTGGCTTCCATGATACTGTTTACATAGTCCATCAGGAGCTGTCTGCACACTAGCACACTGAGAGCCCAGGAGCTGCTAAGACTGCAAGGCTGGGTGCCTCAACAGTCTCAGTCTGTCTCTGAAGGCTGGGAGGGTCCTGAGAAGCTACTGGTCTTTAGTCCACAGTGAAAGACTGAAGAAGGTGGGCTCTGATGTCAACAGAGTAGCAACAGGATCTAGAGAGCAAATGAACTCACCAGCAGGATACAAAGACAAGCAAGTTTGAAAAGATAAAATGGGTTCCCTTGGCCCTCCTTATATCTGGGGCACTGGAAAATGCTGCCTACATTTAGGCTGGGCCTTTCTACTTTAGTTATCCTAATCAATGCTGTCCTAATCTAGATACTCCTTCGTGGGTGGGCCCAGAAACTTGGCTCATAAGTGATTCTAGCTCCTGTGAAGCTGGAGACCAAGATTAACCAACACATATACTGCATTGGGTTTGCTCAAACACTGACATTTTCCCCAGTGGGTCTCAAATTTATGACTTGTCATTTTTCATTCTAGGCTGTTTTCATCTCTCTGAATTCTCATCAGTACCCACAATCTGACTCCATTTGCATAGTGAATTCATTGAAGTCTTGAGGTAAATATGATCCTCTTGTATTCTCTCCCTGCCACCTTACCACATCCAGAAGAAAGTCCTTTTCCAGAAATTTTGTATCCTTGTATATTCTACATCTGTAAGACAGATCAAGACACCTATCTATGTCTTCTAATCTATTACCTCCACCAATACCCTGGATTCCTTCTCCTCTCCCTTCCTCTGCTCTCTGCCATCCAAAGGATCTAGCACTTCAAGTATGCTAGCTGTGGTCATCTATCTTTATGTTTTTGTGTGGGAAGGATGTTCCACTCACAATCTTTTACTCCACCCCAAAGGGCTTAGGTCACTTCGCTGGCCCTGCCTTCTGTAGCACACACAGTTTGTCTTCTAGACTCCAGCTGGCTCACTCCCTGCTGCTGTTGTTCTTGGTGGTCATCCTATTGTACTGGAATCTCCAAAACACTAGGGTCTTCTGCTCTACCTGGGCTGCTCCTTAACCAATAGTCTTTCCTGGCCTCTCACAGTGCCAAGCTTTAGCTGCTCTCTGTGACCCTTTCATGTCTTCAAAGCCAGGACCACCCAGGTGACTCTTATGTATTATCACTTTTGACTGCCAGCATGAGGTGCAACATTAACTATCTCTGGAACATAGCTTCTCTCTGCTCTCAGGAAACAGTTCCTAGATGATGTCACTTTGAAAGATGCCCTCATAATCTACAGCCTAAAGCTAGCAGCAGCAACGCCATTTTGCAAGGCTTTAGACTAATAGACAAGGGTTCAAAGATAGGTCACAGTTCTACAGTACATAACAGGATATCTGTGGCTGTCACAGTTCTACAATACATAACAGGATATC